>JAJPUD010000922.1:265437-315356 GCA_023553655.1 Myrmecobius fasciatus
GCCGTATCCCACAAATTTTGGTATGTTGTCTCCTTATTGTCATTCTCCTGGATGAAATTATTGATTGTGTCTATGATTTGCTCTTTCACCCATTCATTCTTCAGGATTAGATTATTTAATTTCCAATTAACTTTTGGTTTATTTTCTCCTGGCCTTATATTGCATGTGATTTTTATTGCATCATTATCTGAAAAGGATGCATTTACTATTTCTGCCTTTCTGCATTTGATTTTGAGGTTTTTATGCCCTAACACATGGTCAATTTTTGTATAGGTTCCATGGACTGCTGAGAAAAAAGTAAACTCCCTACTGTCTCCATTCAACTTTCTCCATAGATCTATCATACCTACCTTTTTTAACAATTGGTTTATCTCCCTAGTTTCTTTCTTGTTTATTTTGTGGTTTGATTTATCTAATTCTGAGAGAGCAAGGTTGAGATCCCCCACTAGTATCGTTTGGCTGTCTATTTCTTCTTGCATCTCTCTTAATTTCTCCCCTAGGAATTTGTGTGCTATTGCACTTGGTGCATATATATTTAGTATAGATATTGCTACATTATCTATGGTACCCTTTAATAAAATATAGTTTCCTTCCTTATCTCTTTTGATTAGATCTATCTTGGCTTTTACTTGATCTGAGATAAGGATTGCTACCCCTGCTTTTTTTTTGTTCACCTGAAGCATAATATTTTCTGCTCCAGCCGTTTACCTTCATCCTATATGTGTCACTATGTTTTAGATGTGTTTCTTGTAGACAACATATTGTGGGATTCTGGTTTTTAATCCAGTCTGATATCCGCTTCCGCTTTATGGGAGAGTTCATCCCATTCACATTCACAGTTAGAATAACTAATTCTTTATTTCCTGCCATCTTATTTACCCAAGTTATGTTTTCCCCTTTCCTTTCCCCTTTCTCCCTTCCCCCCTCCTCAGTACTTTGCTTTTGATGTCCCCCTCCCCCAAACAATACTCCACCCTTTAGATCCCCTCCCCCTGTTTTTACTCCTTTCCCCTGATTCTTCTACTTTCCCTTCTATTAGTTTGTCCTTTACTTTTCCTCTTTTCCCTCCCACTTCCCTCTAGCAACAGATAAGTTTCTATGTGAAATCCAATGTCTGATATACACTTTTAGAGCCCAACCTGATGAGAGTAAGATTTACACAATGCTCATCTCCCTCCCCTCTTTCTCTCAATTATATTAAGTTTTCTTTGCCTCTTCAAGTGATTTTACCTTGTTTTTACCTCTTTTTTTTTTTAGATCTTATTTTACCACTTTTTCCCTCTTTTCCCCAGTATGACAGCCTTTTCCCCTCTAATTCTCTTTTTCATATTATCAAAGTAATATCTAGTTAATTATACCCCCAAACTTTAAGTATCCCCCTAGTAAAAATAAAGTTCTCAAGAGTCCTTTCCTTTTTACCTTTTTATGCATCTCTTGAGTTCTGTGTTTGGGTGTTGAATTTTTTGTTCAGATCTGGTCTTTTCTTTAGAAATAGGTGAAATTCACCTATATCATTGAATGACCATCTTCTTCCCTGTAGGATAATGCTCATTCTAGCTGGATAGGTTATTCTTGGTTGTAATCCAAGTTCCTTTGTGCTTCGGAATATCTGGTTCCAGGCCCTTCGATCCTTCAGTGTGGAGGCTGACAGATCCTGTGTGATTCTAATTATTGATCCTCGGTATTTGAATTGTTTCTTTCTAGCTGCTAGCAGAATCTGTTCCTTGGTGCTATAGTCCTGAAATTTAGCCACAATATTCCTTGGGGTCTTAATTTTGGGGTCTCTTTCAGGAGGTAATTGGTGAATTCTTTCAATAGTGATTTTGCCCTTTGATTCTACAATCTCAGGGCAGTTTTCTTTCAGGATTTCCTGGAAGATAGTGTTTAGATTCTTTTTTTCATCATGGCTTTCAGGAAGTCCTATAATCCTTAGGTTGTCTCTCCTAGATCTATTTTCCAAGTCAGTTGTTTTTCCTAGGAGATATTTCATATTTTCTTCTAATTTTTCATTTTTTTGTTTTTGTTTGACTGATTCTTGAAGTCTTATTGAGTCATTCACTTGCATTTGTTCAATTCTTATTCTTAAAGTGTGGTTTTCTTCAGTTACCTTTTTAAGCTCCTTTTGTAACTGGCCAAATTGTTCATTGCATTCTTTTTCCATAAATTGGTGTCTTTTTCATATCTCTTTTGCAGGGCATCATATCCTTCTTGCAAGATATTGTATCCTTCTTGCACTGATTTCAGTTTATTTTCCCATTTATCCTCCAGCTCTCTTTTGAGGTTTTTTATGCAATCTTCCAGAAAGGCCTTTTGAAAAGGGGACTAGTGATGGTCCTTGCTGATTTTCTCTGGAGTTTTGTCTAAAGGAACCTCTGGATCTGGGGTGATCATCACTTCTTTCTCTTTATAAAAGCTGTCTATGGTGAGAGCTCTCTTTTGCTTCTTCATTTTTTTTTTTTTAAACACAGCGTGGATATCTCTTTAAGGTAGGGAAAAAAAAAACGGTGGCTGAAAAAGCTTTGCCCTGGGGCACTTCGGCAAGTTGACTTAAGGTGCTGGGCCGGTGGGGCTAGGACTAAGTCCCAATTACTCCTTAAACAAGGCAAGTCTGCCAGAACACCTGCCCCCCAATCAGGGCAGAGTGTCCCGAGTGCCTCAGATTCTGCCAGGATGAGCTGAGCTGAGTCCCACCCTCACTTCTGGCCTACACAGGAGTCGTCTATTTATCTCTCTGTCCGAGTCCGACTAACCTGATATGAAGTTATCCAGAGAGCAGTGTCCAAGTATTTCTGAGTTCATTGACTTGAAGATCAGTTCAGAGGCTTATTTTATTGTTGATTTGAGAGAAGATCGGAGGAGAGGCAGAAAGTCATCTTTTTCACTCCGCCATCTTGACTCCCGTCACTCATCATCTAGTAGTCTTTTCAAGGAAAGATGGGTTCAAATCCTGGTTCTAATATGTACTTGCTGTGTGACTAGGGAAACCCTTCACCTCCAGATGTCCGTTTCCTTATTTGTAAAGTCAAGCTAATAATATTCACTTTCTAACTACCTCACATGGTTACTGGGAAGAGTGGCTTTTGTAGACTTTAATATACTTTATAAATGAATTGTTAATTGTTATTCTTGGGATTATTTGTAATTATAATATCAGAATCTATTTTTCAAAGGAGTAGTAGCAATAAAGAAATAGTAGAGGAGGGAATTGTTGGAGAGATTCATATCTGGAAAGGGATCAAGATTTATCTAGGTCTTCTCAGAGTCTTTGAATATGGATTTATTCTTATATTTCCCCTACTTTTGTAGATGCTTTAAATTCTTTTTCACTATCATGACTTGGTTCTGAACCAATTTAAAAATCTGTATTAGGAACATACATGAGTATATCATTGATAACTTCACCATATGCAGAATATGATAAGTTTATTAGGAACACTTATCATATTCTGCATATGGTGAAGTTATCTATGATATACTCATGTAACAGTCAAGTCAACAAGAATTACTAGATGACAGGCAGTGTGCAAAGTTCTGCAGATACAAAGAAAGTTTTAAAAAGATAGTGCCTGATCTCAAGGAGTTCACAGTCTAGTTGGAGAGACAATATGTAAATAGCTATATATAAATAAGCTAAACACACACAAACATACACATATATACACAAGATAAATTGGAGATAACATCAGATAAGACCTTATCATCAAAGTGGATAAGGAAAGGCTTTTTGTAGGTAAGATTTATTTGGAACTTGAAGCCACATAGCTCTTCTTTTCTCCTTTTGCCTTTCTGCAAAAATGCTTTTTGTAACCACATTCAATGATTCCATTATACTTAACCTTCTGTTACTTTAATCATTCTTTTCCTTTTCTTATTTTTTTTTTGAAATAAGGTCTATCCTTCACTGGTTGTATTCCAATTATGATTCTTTTCTCTTCGATTACAGTAGTACCTGTAAGATATAGCTTCTTCTTTATGAAAAATATCAAATCTGCCTTGTTTTATTTCTAATTCACTTATTCTCTCTGTCTGTCTGTTTTTCTCCTTTTCTTCCTCACTATCCTGCTCCCTCTCCTGATGTATAAATATAAACATTTCAAAGTCTCTCTAAGTATTGTCCCTGACCCTTTTCTTCTGTTATTTTCTCTGGGTAATTTCTGATTTCAGCTTCTATTATGGTTTTATCTCTGTCATATCTGTTACCCTTCATTGTATTTCTATTATAATTTATCTGGATCCTTCTTTTCATCCCTTTCAAATTGCAATTCCAATTCCCCTTGAATTAGGTAGATTACTCTCCTGTCAAACACATATTCCCAAAGTATTTTGAGATTCTGCTTTATCCTTTACCAGGAATGCATTGTTCTTGAATAATAAACTTAGATTTGAATGTCAAATTATATCATCTGACACTATATAGCCAGCTATTACCTCTTTTATGGTATGTTTTTGTCTCTTTCATATTTGCTTTTGATTTAACTCTTTAGTTCTTATTGTGAATTTAATTGAAGAGAGAGAAAAAATACCCACCTCTTCTCCCAGGTCCTTCAATTCGTTATCTCTGACATCAAAGACACTAGAGAAATAGGCCATATTTCTTCTGCCTGTATTATTTGTTCTTACATCAAGATAGTGGCAGTGGTTTATTGCTAGGATCAGTTTTGCAAGGTTCTCCACTATAGGTTTGATAGATTCCTTAGGAAGACAAAAAATCTACATGGATCATGCAGGATATATTTATGGTTAACTCTATACCCATCAGTTTGATTCCTAATTACTATCTACATCTCTTCCTCTTTGGGTTGGTGATAGCATTCCTCTTGCTTGTTAATAGATTTTACTTTATTTTCTGAAGAGTAGGATGATGCTTCATCCCAAGCCCCTTTATGAGGACGTCATACCTATTGTATAACTCAAATAATGCAAAATTTCTCTCTTTTCTGTGTCTCATTCTGTAAAATAGGTATCAGGATACTTATACTGCATACCTCCCATAGTTGTTATGAGAGTTTTTTTTCTTTTGTTTGTTTTTATATTTGTGTATGATTTTATTTTATTTTTTTTTTGTGAGACAATACGATGAGGTAGAAAGAGTGTTGCACTTAGGAAACCTGAGATCAACTCCTGCTTCTATTGTTTTTTAGCTGTGTAATGCTGGGTCAGTTGCTTCAACTCTCTAAGTTTCCTTTTCTCCTTTTGTAAAATGGATATAATATTATTTGCATTACACATGTGTTTCTGTCTATGTTAGGGACACATCAAGAAAATCCCTCCTTCAATGTTTATCAGCAGCCACCTTGGGCACCTTGGGTAGTGGCAGGGCTCATGGCCAGGAAGCCAGTATATGTCATGGGTCAATTTAGAACACCAGCAGTTCTTTTCCACTATGGCATGTGGGTGGTTATGACAAAAGTGTTTTGGAAAGTCCTATCTCTGTGAGTTTTTATTATTCCACTTAGCAAGAGCATGATAGAGAATTTGATACCTCATTGCCTTCTCGAAGTCTTTTTCTTTGAAGATTATTTCTTCAATTACATCTAGGAAGGCTTCTTATTTTTTAATAAAGTTCAAAACCAGAGAGGAATTTCTTAAGTCTTCATTTTTTTTTCTCTAACACAAAGACCAGCATGTATTTATAGCACAGCTTACAATGTAGGAAAAACAGAATATACCCTCCTGCTTGCTACTGGTATAGTTCTCTTGACATTCATATTCTTAGATCCCAAGAGAAGTTATAATTGGTTTTCATTCTTCTTAAAAAAATTCTTCTGGTAGTTCAACATAATTTAATTCAATAAGCATTTTATTAAGTGCTTAGTTTGTGCAAGGTATTATGGCTAGAAACTATAGGCACAAGGAAGACAGAATAGTCTTCCTTCAGAGAACTTATATTCTATGATTAATTTCATAGAAATTGCTTGCTGCTGAACTGCTTAGTGTTGATAATCATGCTACTTCTTTGGAAGCTATGTTTTTGTATTTGCTTTATTTGATCTTTCCCTGAGTATTAACTGTCACTGAGTGTTAAATTATAAAGTTAGAAATTAACATGCCTTTGACTCCTTGACACTCATACTAATTGCAGGATCACTTAAATGTTGTGGGCTCTCCATCATTTCAGATTATGTATTTTCCTAAACTTTTTGATCTTTTTCAATTTTCTGAAGGCTTTGAAAATGTGAACATGATGTGAACCTCACCAATGAGAGCTGATTCCTAATACCCTAACATCATATTTCAAATTTTATGATTATATTCCTATGTAATTTTCTGGTTAAACCTACCATCTCTAAAGAAGTAGAAAAGAGTAATAGAAAAAATGATGAATCTTGAATCAGAAAACTTGGATTTCCATCCTGACTTTGTGTGGTTTTAGGTAAGTCACTTAATAGCTCTGAACTTCAATTTCCTCATAAGTAGAAGAAAAGTTTGAACTGCAGTAGATGATATCTATCCTTGCCTGTAATTCTTATGATGCTATTTTTCTCTTTTAAATCTTTGAATTTTCATCCTTTCCCACAACTACTGGCAAAATGCTCACATACATATGTGTTTGTATTTTATTTTAGACATGCTTTTCTTCCTATCAATCTGTCAACCTAGAAAGTTAAAACTTGAAGTATACCTCCCATTTTTTCACCATTTTAAGTCACATTAACAACAAACTGCATACATATTAAGTAGTAGGACAATGATGGGATGGGATGAGGAGTGGAGTTGTTTAGTCATTTCTGTTTATCTGTCATCCTACTTTTGAATCATTTTTTCAGAGAATTTCCTGTTAGCTATACATGTTCCCTCTGTCTCTGTCTCCATCTCTCTCTCTTTCTTTGTCCTTACTCCCTTTCTCTTCAATTTTCACTTCCCCTCACTCTTTCTCTCTTGCTGTCTCCCCTCCATATTCTTTGTCCCACCTCCCCTCAGTTGCCTCCTTCCAATTGAATTTCTAATAAGTAAATCCAGAATCAGTCATGTATATATATATATATACATATATATATATATGTATATATATATATATATATACATATATATATATATATATACAGAACCAAGAGAACACTGTACACAAAAACAAGATTATGTGATGATCAAATGTGATGGACTTAACTCTTTTCAACAATGAGATGATTCAAGGCAATTCCAATGGTCTTTTGATGGAAAGTGCCATCCATACCCAAAGAAACTATGGCGACTCAATATGGATAAATGCATAGTATTTTCACCTTTTTGTTGTTGTTGGTGGTGGTGGTAGTTGGGATTTTTTTTCCTTTTTCATATTTTTTTCCTTTTGATCTTATTTTTCTTGTACAGCATGACAAATATGGAAATATGTTTAAAAGAATTGTACTTGTTGACTATTTGATGATCAATTCTGAAGGACATGGTTCTCTTCAACAATGAGATGTTTCAAACAAGTTCCAATTGTTCAGTGATAAAGAAAGCCATATACACTGAGAGAGGGATCTGAATGTGGACCACAACATAACATTTTCACGCTCTCTATTGATGTTTGCTTGCATTATGTTTCCCTTCTCAGATTTTTTTTTTCTTGTAGATCCGATTTTTTTTTGGACAGCAAGATAATTGTATAAATATATATATATATATATATATATATATATTAGATTTGTCAAATATTTTAACATAATTAACATGTATTAGATTTCCTGCCATCTAGAGGAGGGGATAGGGGATAAGAGGAAAAAAATTGTAACAGAAAGCTTTGCAAGGGTCAATGTTGAAAAATTGCCTATGCATATGTTTTGCAAATAAAAAGCTTTAATTAAAAAAATTAAAAAATAATAAAATAAATAAAATAAAGAGAGAGAGAGAGAGAGAGAGAGAGAGAAAGAGAGAGAGAGAGAAACAACAACAAAAAAGAATTGTACTTGTTTAACCTATATTGGATTGTTTGCTGTCTTGGGGAAGGGGGAGTAAGGAGGAGAGGGAGAAAAATTTTGAACAGAAGGTATTGTAAAGGTGAATGTGGAAAACTATCTTTGCATGAATTTTGAAAAATAAAATACTATTAAAATTAGAAAAATGACAAATGATTGTACCATAGTTTTGGAACAAAAAATATCTAAAACATATTAAGGGAAAGAGACTGTGTCTAGAAAGAAAGATTCCATGTTTTCACAAGAAAGCCCAAAGAGAGAAAGGAGCTACAGGTTGACCACCTTGGGGTCTGTGGTAGGATGAGTCTCTCCCTGGACATTCCTCTTACATGATCATTCCAAATAACCTGTCTCCATGTCCTGATCTCTATCTTTGCGTGGTTGCATATGTTTGCATATGAACTCTATGTAGCTTCTTAAGATTTCCCCTTCTGCTTTGTCGTCTTCTGCTCCTCTCCTCAAGAGCTCAGTTCCTCTTCCCTCCTACCCCCTGTCTTACTTTCTTCTTTACTGACTTTTAAAAGTCAACTGTGGTAGATAGCCCATCACTATTAACTATGTCTCATTGCTTTCTTTTTAATACATCTTTCCAAAGATCTTATTGTCATCTCATTAAGGGATCACATGAGCCTGGCTGATTTTTTGCAGTTAGGTTAGAACTTTATGGACTGCTTTTTTGTGCTTAGATACTAGGCTATCCAGAGCCAATTTCCAGATCCATAAATAATGGGATAGTATAACTAGCAGCAATTTTTATCTTTTAATATAATCCTTTCATTTTATAGATGAGGAAACTGAAATCCGGAGAGGAGGAATTATTTGCCTGTAAGGTCATACAGCTGGTAAATGGCAGAATTGAGATTCAGTTTTGCCAAGTTTCTCAGACTCAAATTTTGGAGCTCTTTGTACCGCACACTGCAACTAAACACAATTCTGTGTTTCTCAAGCCTGAATCAACTTGTACTTTCTTACTACATTTGCCCTAAAATATTCTACATTTGCATAAGAAAATAGTAGAATAGACATAGTTCACTATAGTGAGATTGTAAATATATATCCAGCTTATAGCAGCAATGACTTATATAAAATAGTGAGAAACTAAAGTTACCTAATAAGTGCTTTAGAAATAACTTTGAAGTCTCCCTTTAAATTTCTTAGCTTATTCAATAAGATAACCACAAACTGTTTTTAGAATTGTTTTTCCTCTTAGACTCCTCACAAATCACAAATTAGAAGATGATACAAAAATCTATATTATATATATATGCACATATATGCATATATGTATATATATATAAATTATTCACTATGTAATATTTGAGTCATCATAAGGATGCCCTTGGATTCATGCGATTAAATTTATGAGTGCTCTCATTGCCAAACCCCTCATCAGATGTTACATCCCCAAATGCCCAATCCTTGCAAAGAAACTTCCCTTTAAAAATATATTCCCTCCTTTACTGATATTACATCAATGCCCCCTTTTTCATTCTTTCATCTCTACTGTGTCATTTTAAGTAAGGAAAACTGAAATACCAGAAATATCTATTAAATTTTCTTTTTTTTTTGGAGTTCAGCTCTCCTGTGATGCCCCAAATGCTTACTTCAAAGATATATTTAGATCCCTGTTTCTTTATCCATCTAACTTTAAAAAAAAACCTGATGCTTTTTAATTCTACCTGTAAATTAGGTCTTTTACAGGACTCTGAGACCAATTACTGTCCATAAGTGGTAGAAATATAAAATATGCTATGTTAGTAGTCCACTAGTTCATCCTTTATTAAACAAATATTTCTAATCACCAATCTGTTAACCTAGAAAGTTAAAACTTGAATCATATCTCCATTTTTTCATCAATTTTAGTCATATTGGCATTAAATCATATAAACATTATGTGGCAACAACAGAATGATGACAGTACTCTCTGTCTTCTCAGGGTATCTTACCTAGATTCCCTGTCACTAAATATTTGCCTATTATCTCTATTTCAAGAGACTAGATTCCCAGTCTCACTATGAATGGGTCTTTGGTACTTGTTACAAGATCTCTCTGATGGTGGCTGATGGCTTTCCTGGACCACTGTCAACTGCTAGCCTCTTGGAATTTTGTCAATCACCTTTCCTGTTAATGATGCTTAATTAGACCATCTGTATTTTAGACTCAGTTTGGATGTGCACCTAATCATACTTTTCTTCTACTTGGTCTGTTTTACTTCTGGTGATCATTTAGACCTATAAATAATCAGACTTATTACTGGTATTGTGCTGTGAGGCCATTTTCTGAATAATTAGCTTAATCTCATATTCTAGTCTCTCTAGTCTTTGTCCAGTGAGTTAATCTACCTGAATGGTCAAATACAGCCTTCTCTTTGTGTCTTGCTCAGATTATGATATTCATCCTTTTCCTATAAGGCTTGTACTCAATTTTAATTATTGATACTATGCCCTTCGTCACAGACACTAGTAATAATGATTTAATTAACATTTCTCTAGTTCTATAAGCTTGCAAAGAACTTTCCTCACAATAGTCCTATGGAAGTTCTATTATATCTCACTCTGTTTCTGTTCCCCAGATTTCATGGCTTCCTTCAAGTCCCAACTAGAATACTATGCTCTATGGGATGCCTTTTTCAATCTATTATAATTATATTGCCTTGCCTCTTATTTATTGTAGATATAGTTGATTTGCACATAGCTGTTTGCATATGATCTCTTTAATTAAACTAAGCTCTTTGAGGGGGACTATGTTTTGCCTTTCTCTGTATTCTGAGCACTTAGAATATAGTAAGTACTCAGTATTTATTGACTGACCTACTGATTTTATAAATGGGAAAGTTGAAACTCAGATTTAAGTGACTTCCTCAAAGTTATAGCAAGTAACAAAAACAGAATTTGAATCTGGGTTTGACTTCAAAGTTAAGGGCTCTTCTCACTATATTGAGACAATTAGGTGTCTCACAACTAGTCATCAATTGGAGTATATAGTTTTAGTTTATGATTTCAAGAGTCTTCCATGATGGCTGCTGCTTTTCTAAATTCACTCATTAGTTCAAACTATGAAAGTCTTTCACTTATCTCCTTTTTTTCTTTACAAAGTCATTTAGTCTTCTACTTTTCTCTTCTTCTGATTCTTCCTGCCTGATTAATTTAATCAGTGTAAACATCCAACTCACAGGTAAAGTTGGGAAGTAGAAATGACTGCACAGGCCCATCAACAGTGGGAAAAAAGAATCTCTTGATTTAAGTTTTTGGAAGTCAACTGCACTTTTAAGCATGAATTGAGTGCTTTAATTTCCCTGAAGTAACTAGAAAGTCTGAGTGATTCAGTTTACAGGCATTAATAGCAGGTTGACTCATCCCTTTAAAAGTAATTTAAAGAATGACAAAGTTTTGGGTTGTGTTGGAGGAATTTGGGAAATGGTTTCTTGTTTTTGTTTCTGGCCAACTGAATGTGTTTATATGAATTTCTTTGTTTTGAAAAATAAACTTATTTCTTTGCTTCAAAATTGGCTTTCTTCAACTTGGAGAAGTAAATTAACCAGGCTTTCATTGACAAGGAGATCTCTCTTGCAGGGAACACACAAAAAGATGTAATTGGCTTTAACAGAGTGATTGAAATGGGTGTTTATTATTGAATCTACAAAAAACCTTGAGGGGACATTTAATTCACAGATTTGACCCTGATTACTCTTAAGCACATTTTTGTGCCCAGAAACTCTAGTTTTAATCACTCTTCATCCTTTCCAAGCAATTTTACTGGCATTAATACCTGTAAATAACTGAAGCACTCCTCCTGAAGCAAATCTAATGTGTGTCCATTAAAATGGGACCATATGGCCAGATACCACATCTAAATTCCATCCTGAGCTGACATTGTTGATCTTCTTGTAACTGGTGAGGCGCTCTTAAGCTCATTTCTTTCTTGTATGAAATCATTCTAAAGGTTAAATGAAAAGCAGGGCATCCTGAAATCAATTTAAATGGGCACAAAACAAGGACTGAGATTGAAATAGCCAATTTATACATACAAACTGCTACTGCTGCTGAGAACTGAAAAGCAAAATGACTAGAATTTGGTGACTGATAGGATATGGGAGATGAGGGAGGGGAAGGAATTAAATATAATGACATTTCCAAGGTTAAAGAACTCAGAGAACAGAAAGGGAGTCAGCTGGTAAGAGGAAGTGAATGCAGTTTTTCATATGTTGGGTTTGAACTTGTTATGAAATGTTTCCTAGTGTATATATGTTCTTGTATGTAGCAGAATACAATGGAAAGAGTGCTAGGTCTGGACCTACAGGATCTGGGTTCAAATTCTACCTCTAACTTTTATTACCGATGTGACCTAATCACTTAACTTTTCCAGGTTTCAGTTTTGTGAAATGATAAGCATAACTTCTTTTTTATTATTAAAAGCTTTTTATTTACAAAACATAGGAGTGATTTTTCTACATTGACCTTTGCAAAACCTTTTTTTTGTTCCAAGCTTTTCCCCTCCTTTCCCCCACCCCACCCTAGATGACAAGTAATCTAATACATGCTAAATATGTTAAATTATATGACAAATCAATATATGTATGCATATCTATACAGTTATCTTACTGCACAAGAAACATCAGATCTAGAATGAGAGAAAAAGAAAAAAAAACACCTAAGAAGGAAAACAAAATGCAGGGAAATATTCACAGAAAGCGTTAAAATGCTGTGTTGTGGTCCACACTCAGTTCCCACAGGCTTCTCTCTGAATGTATATGACTATCTTCATCGCTGAACAATAGGAACTGGTTTGAATCACATCATTGTTGAAGAGAACCATGTTCATCAGAATTGATCATCGTATAGTCTTGTTGCCATGTACAATGATCTCCTGGTTCTGCTCATTTCACTCAGCATCAGTTCATGCAAGTCTCCCAGCCTCTCTGAAATCATCCTGCCGGTCGTTTCTTACAGAACAATAATATTCCATAACATTCGTATACCACAATTTATTCAGCCATTCTCCAATTGATGGGCGTCCTTTCAATTTCCAGTTTCTTGCCACTACAAAAAGGGCTGCCACAAACATTTTTGCACATGTGGGTCCCTTTCCCTCCTTTAAAATCTCTTTGGGATATAGGCCCAGTAGAAACACTTCTGGATCAAATGGTATGCATAGTTTGATAACTTTTTGAGCATAGTTCCAAATTGCTCTCCAGAATGGCTGGGTCTATTCATAGTTCCACCAACAATGTATCAGAGTCCCAGTTTTCCCACATCCCCTCCAACATTCATCATTATCTTTTCCTGTCATCTTAGCCAATCTGACAGTTGTGTAGTGGTATCTCAGAGTTGTCTTAATATGCATTTCTCTGATCAACAGTAATTTGGAGCACCTTTTCAATAAATATAACTTCTTACCTCCCTTATGTGTCTTAGTCAATAGTCTGTTGTGGATAGTCTATAGTAATATGATTAAATGACTGAGTTTTCCTAGTGGGTTATTCTCTGGAGTTATTCTAAATGTAATGAATGTAAATGTCCACAAATGGCTCTGTTAATGAGTTTATGGCAAATAGCCTGGAATAGAGCAAAGAACAAATGATTTGGAGTGAGAGTATATAGGTTTGTTTTTGGTTCTGTTTTTTGCTATCCCTCAAACCTTAGGCATCATAATGAATGAAGGGCAGAGTATATCCTGTAGAAGATTATAATTTGTCTGAAAGACCAAGGTTATACAGGTAAATTGAGGATCCATAGCACAGAGATGATAAGTGAGATCTTCCCAAAAAGGAACTAAATTCAGAAGTGGGTATGGAGCAAGGAGATCAAATACCTTAGATATCACTTCTCCTCTTTGGCCCATAGTTCCTCATTTGTAAAAATCAAGATTTGGGCTAGATGGACTCTAAGGTCCATTTTGTCTATAAATTTAACATTCTATGATTGGTAAAGAAACAAGGATAAAGTGATATTATTAGGAAGAATGTGTGCTATATTTTGAAGAAATATTAGGCTACAGAGTTCTCTTCTTGAGGATGCTTCTTACTTGATTACCTATAATTTTCCAATGGGTTAGCCACATCTATATCAGGGCTTTTTGGTGAAGCTGGGTAGGAATCATTAAATTACATGTAAGAATTACAATATTTGGGCAGTTTGGGAAAGAAGAATCTAGTCTTGCTTGGCCATCAGGAACCTCAAATGCCAAAATAGAATAAAGAAGATTGTGGCAGGACTTGACACATGCTTTGAATGGAGAGTAGGCCGTGATGATGTCCATTTAGGTATTTGTTGTGATTTGTAAGAGTGTAAATTAACAGGTAGTTCTTTCTTAGAGGAACAATTAGGGGGAAAGAAGGGAAGAAATTTAAAGACAGAGGTAATCTTCATTGATTATGCAATATTTTAGGATTAAAGTTGTTGCATATGTATGCTGGAATGGGAGTCACTATATCAAGAGGAAAAATAAATCATTTTATTTAGATAGTCCTTGGAGTAGCTAGGTGGTACAGTGGATAGAGGTCTAGGTATAGAGACAGGAACATATGAGTTCAAATTTGACCTCAGGGACTTATTAGTTATATAAACCTGAACAAATCAATTAACCCTTGTTGACTTCAGTTTGCTTATCTGTAAAATGTGTATAGTAATATCACCTGTCTTTCAGAGTTATTGTGAGGGTCAAATGAGAAAAGTATTTTGTACAGTGCCTGGCACACAGCACCATATAAATGATAGTTATTATTATTGTTGTTTAAAAGGTCTGAATCTTTGCTGTTGTAGTGCAAGTAGGGTGGAGGCATAAGTCTTAGAAACTTGGTACAGGTTCTGTGCCTGAAGAAGAATAACACTATAGTGAGATCTAGTTTCAGAGAAATAACTTTTTGGGGGGGAGGGTGAAGGGAAGAAAACAAATAGGGAGCAGGAAAAAGGGTGAATCAGATCTCAAAATTGCCTCTGCCTCTGTTAAAGTAAATGGGCACTTGCTCTGTGATTTATATATAGTCTTACAGATTTCCTGGGAGAACTGAGAGATTGAGTAATTTAAGTCCAGTAGTATAGAACCAGTGTTTGTCAAAGCAAAATTAGTACTGGTCTTTCTAACACTGAAGCTACCTAGTTCTCTATCTCCCCAAAGATAGATAACTGGATAGAGTATTAATTACATACTATGTTCCAGGATCAACACTAAGTGCTAGTTAGCTAATTAGGATTATAAGGCTGTACTTATCCTCAAGGAACTTACATTCTAATGGGGAAGACAATCCATGAAAGAGGAACTGAAAAGCCAGGTTCAGTAGGAAAAGGAAGACTAGGGGACAAGATGAAAACCATGAAGGGTCACAGCCATAGGAGTGATGGAGGGAGCATGGCTTGCTCAACAACTTTCTCAAAATGGAGTTTCTACAAAAACCCACTAGTCATAGTGATGTGAACTCTAAATCAGTTTAGTTTCAGGAATTGCTAAAACCAGCCCATCCAATTCTTATCATCACAATCAGGTCAAGTCTCCTAGACTGTCCTGTTCACATAAAAAGACTATGAAACTGGAGCTCATCTGTTTTTCTATTGTTAGTATTCTAATCTCTGACATTGATCTATCTTTAAATAATCAATTTTTTTTTAGTTTCTTCCCTTACTCTCTAGATCCTGACCTTCCACTTCTCTATCCTCCAAGATTTTAAAGCCTTTTCCCTTACAAAAGTAAATTACTTAATCAGTTTGATTCTGCTTTGTTAAGTTGTAATTGGTTAAGTCTGTGAGCTAGTTCATTGCAAACCTTTGTAACCTGTGATGAATATCTATATCATGGTTGTTTAATGTCATTGATCACTATGCTCTCCCAAATCTATTCCATATTTCTATTTCATATTATCACTTCACATGGTCTACTACTACTTCATTAGGAATGGGCTTCGGGGAGGAGCCATCTTCCTGAGTGAAAAGATTACTGAGACATTGTGAAGTACAGAGTCAATAAAAGGATCAGGGAAAGTGTAAAAGAGCCCTTAAGAAAGCTCCAACTATGTTTCAGTGAAGTGGTAGGTGCAGAAGACTCTGCACTGGAGAACTGGAAATAAATAATGATGAAATGGAGGCATCTATTCAAAAAAGGAGGGTACAGAAAGACCTGAAAGGAATGAAGCATTAAATAAATACTTAAGAAAATAGCTTACATTCATCCAGCAATGCTTTACCTTATCTAATTTGTTCCTTACCACAAAGCTATGAAGTGGGTGCTGTCACCTTCAGATTATAGATGAAAAGACTGAGATCTGTCCAAGTTAAGAGACTTCCCCGGGGCTTAACAGTAAATGTTCATATAAGGTGGAATTTGAACCAATTAGTCTAGTCTCTAAGTCTAGCAGCTACAATACTATAGTGCCTTACTCAGGAGACTTGTGTATTTTAAGATGGGTGAAAAGGAATCAATAGAGAGGAAAGAATTGAAACCACTGGGAAAGAAGGGGCTTTTTATGTGAGAGCTATGTATGTCCCTGTCCTGGCTTGAGGCACTGGACCCTTTGGGGAGTATTACATAATCTATTTAAATAGTTATTTAAAGCCTAATGTCTGGGTAGCCACTTAATATGAATATTGCATTTTGTAGAAATGGAGTTTCCACTTCTAAAATCATTATGAAATCCCACTTGGTTGCAAAAAATGTCATTTATAACTAAGAGAATTTCAGATAAAAATGTATCAATCAATTCTTGTCTGCTAGAGGAAAAAAAAATGTAGTCACAGCTTAATGGTAGTGGATCTGTAAGAATGTCCTGAGTAAAGGTCACATCTTGTTGGAATTGTAAATGCTGTCATTCATTTTTTTTTTTTTTTTTGGTTTTGTTTTGTTTTGGAATGCATGAGTGCTTGTTATCTCTTTCCATTCCCCATCTGCCCATAATTGTGGCAGATGCGGAACAGGGTCTCAGTTTTTAATTGCATTTTGCAAGGCCATGAAAAATGAAGAGCAAAAACCCTCCCAGCCAAACTGGATATAACTCAAGGTTCTTTCAGAAAGTTAACAGCTCTATTTTGTTTAAGGGTCTAATTGATTTTGAAGAGATTCTGTTTAACATCATCGCTCAATATATTTTTGCCTGTTCCTCATTAATTTCACCCTTGCCAGGGTTGGCAAAAGGCAATAACCTATAGCAAATAAATGAGGTTGATTCTAAGTCAGTTGTTAATGGGCAGAGAAGTTCCATTTCAATTGACACCAATTGGCAAAATCTCAAAATTGGATAGGGACAAATTGATTGCTCTTTCTGCACTCTGTTCCTCCCTCCTCCTGAACTCCCTGCAAATATCAATTCTTCTAGTTCTTAGGACACTTGCACAATTTTAGAGTAGAATATCAGTAGTTAGAGGGTAAGGGACAACTTGAGAGCTACCCAATTAAAGCATGTTGGGGGCAATACTGTCTCAATTCAAAAAGTAATGGAACCACTAGTCCCACAAATATTAATGTTATAACCCTTATCTCAGAGTGAGACCATCAAGTAGAAGGAGGTGTCAAGATTTCGGATAGTTAGATATGGTCCAAGTTGTCTAGAATTATAGCTGTAGAGCTAGGATGGACCGGAATCTATATTGCCCAAACCCTTTTTTTACAGGTGAAAAAAAATTGACATATAAGAAGGTTGTGACTTGCTCAGGGTCACACCACTGGTACATATTTGATGTAGGATTTGTATCCAAGTCTTCCAAGTCCAGAAGCAGGGTTCTTTTAGAAATAAGATGAGCTGTCACCAAACAGGATTAAACAAGAAGGTTTTCTATCAAGGGGACTTGAGTTAAGCCACAATTAGCTCCTGTGACTTAATCAGTGACTCTGTATTTATTTTTCTTTGTCAGAGGCTTTTGACTTGCTAGGTTGGGATGGTTGATCTACTATTAGTAATATCTCTTATGTATTAGAATCCTGGCAGTCCAGGATTTGAAAATTTGGGAGAAAATTTGTATTCTCTCTTTTTGTTGTTCCCATACATAAGGTGAGATTCAGATTCTGTTTTAACAGCATTAGATTTTCTGAAAATCTAATGAAAAGTTTTCAGGAAAACTCTCAAACCACAACCAAAGCATATTCTTTTATCAGCCTTTTCACTTGTCATTTTTTTTCTCTTTAAAGGAAGCTGATTTCAATAGAACCATGTAGAAGGGGCAGATGGTCCATCTAAGGATGTGAGTGCCAAGTTCTGAAAGTTGTAAGACATTTTTTCTTCTTGAGGGCAGCATTAATTTCTTGACAGATTCCATAAAGCTCTGGGTTGGCAGCTGTGAGAGTTCCTCTGGGGCTGTCACACAATTTGGCCTCTACCGAGAAGGTTCAGCTGTCTTGTGTTCTTTTTCTTGGAAGATACATACCATGCTCTTTTCAGTCACCTCAGGTTCTGAGGAATCAGTACCCTTTTCACCTTTGAAACCAAGTTTTCCCATCAGAATAGGACAGAAAAAACAATGTCTGGTTCACTCTGACTTAGTCTGAACAGGTCTCACTTTACCAATGACTGCTTTCACAGAAGGAATTTCAGTTAAAAACAGCTATTTTATTTTATATCTTCAAAAAATCCTAAAATATATTGGCAAAAAGGAATAGCAAGTATTTGTACAATGGAATTTTAGTGAATAGCATAAGAATAAGTATACTGGTTTTAGAGTCTGTCAACTCAAGTTTACAACCTAGCTCTATACTTAATCCCCACAAGCCATTTGACTTTTTTTTGATAAGAGGGTTGGACAGGAGGGCTTCTAAGGTTCCTTTTAACTTTCAGGCTATGATCTTGTTATCCTTGAAGTTTTTTTACCTTCTTGTTTTTCCATGAAATACCTATGTACATAATCAGTCTTGAGCATGTCACCAAATGGTCTATATACCATAAACCCATTTTACACAGAAAGTTATCCATTCCCTGGGGAATAAAATCTTTGCATCAAATTTCTCAGATAAGGGCTTGTTATCTGAAAAATATGTAAGTTGACAAGAAATAAAGGTATGTGGGTGACCCACCCCATCTTCCCAATGGTGTTGAAGTAGTAATTTTAAAGAGAATGGTTCCATTAATGAAATACTCACATGAGAGATATTTAACACTGGACAAAGGTTGCCATTTATTACTTGAACTAGCTGGAGGTTCAGCCAAATATATCTAAGCAAGACTGAATCATATGGTAGTTGGAACTTTTAAAGCTGGAAGGGAGAAGGGGGAGGGAAATAAGGGCAGCATCTGGGGAATAAAAGGAAGGATTAGGGAAGAGTTGGGGAGGAGTTAGGGAAAGATCAGAGAGTGACCTAGTCCAGATCTAGGTATATGATGTGATTGCAGGAAGTAGAATATAATTTAGATATGCTAATAAGACAATCTGTGAGAAGAGGATGAACGGACTAAAAGTTTTGACAATGGAGGCCCAATAGGCTGATTAAAGTTTCTTTTCCCCAACAGCATTCTAAAAGTCTTAATGTAGATTTAAACTTTAATTATTTAAATCTGCATTAAGACTTTTAGAACTCACATATAAGGATGTAGGTATGTATGTATAAACATTCATTCAAATGTCTTTTACCAACACTCCACAAAAGATAAATGGACAAAGAATATGAATACATCATTGTCAAGGCAAAAGAATCAAACTATTAATAACTATATGACAGGATTTTGCGATTCACTAATAACAAGAGAAACAAGTCACAACTACCCTTTTATATTTTTTACTTCTATAAATCTGTGTTTAGCTGAGTTAACACAAATGATAAATAAATTAGATTTTATGGAAATGACAGACACCATCATTTTTGCTTTTGGGGTTTTATAAATATGAGAGGAGAATATGGAGGGCTTTTCAAGGCTTTTCTCCCGTCTTACTAGACTCTGTAAGGCTATCTTTCTTCAGTCACCAACATTATGTTCATTGTGGTGGTCCTGCTTTGGGTACTGGGCAGCAAATGGAGAGCAGTTGTTGTGTGTGAAAAATAGCCTTCTGCATTTGTGCTTCTCAGAGTCTGTTGATTCAGGCTCTGTCTATTTTCCTGGAACCCAGGAGATTCTAAAGATAGCTTTGAAATACCAATGAAGATAAAAAATTACCTACCATGAAGGTTCCCAGGATGTAATTCTGCTCTAAAGAGAAGCCAATTTTGTTTGACTGTGCTGTCTTTCAGCTGAGTTACCAGGGCGAAAATGAGAAGGATGAGGCCTTTGAGTTTAAGAAACCAGCAATATTGATGCCTCGGGGCTATCTTCACATACACATGAACTTGGAGAGGAAAAATATTCTTTTCATCTAAAGGCTGCTTTCTGTCCTATCCTGGATATTTTATACCAAAGTAAATGATAATAATTGGGAATTTATAACATACATGCAAACATGACTTAATGAATAAATGAAAAAGCATTTATTAAGCATTTACTGTGTTTCAAAGCATTGTGCTAAGTGCTAAGATTACAAATACAAAAGCAAACATACTGCTTGCCCTCAAGGAGCCTTCTCCAAAAAGGTGACATCAAAAAGGGAAGTGATGGTTGAGGAGTTGGTATTACAGGAGTAAACTGAAATTCCTTTTCTGGTAGCATCCTTGTTTGGTAGCAAGATGCTTGGCTAAAAGACAGTTAAGGATTAAAAGGCCTAAGTATAGTGGGTCATTTGAGACACTTGACAATGTAGGGTGTGATGGGTGAACAGACATAGAGAGCCCAATATGAGTTTCAGTTTTATAAATATGATTTCTTAAAGGCTTCAATAAGATGCATCCCTTTTCTTTTGTCCCACTCCCTTTTGACTTCTCTGACTGATATAAGTGATGTATTCCTGGAGATCCTTGATGGAGTGAAGCAAAGAGTGTGCTGAGAATTTATCATGTATGGCTCATATCTCTCCTTGTCCTAAAGACAACAAATTTCCATTAAGCTCTGAATCTTTACCTTTATATTATTGCATAATTGCTTGATGTTTGTTTAAGAAGTTGAGCATACTCTCAATGATACTCCCTTCAGGGAAACATTAAAAGAAAGGAAAATGTAGCATGTGGATCTGCTTTAAGAAATAGAGAATTGTAGTAGATGATAGAGGAACATTTTTAAAAGAAAGGGTTGAGAAAATAGCTAGGATTTGTATAGCTTTTTAAGAGTTTCAAAGCAAATTCTTTACAAACATTATCTTATTCTTATAACAATCCTTGAGTTAGTAGTTACTATTAACCCCTTTCACAAATAAAGAAGCAAGGAGGTAGTGACTTGCACAGGGTCACACAACTAGGATGTGTCTGAGGCAAGATTCCAACTTGGGTCTTTTTGACTCAGGTTCACTAAATCAGCTGATGAGTACAATGGCTGGTGATTAATCTAATTGAATATTTAGAAAGAAATAGAATGAGGGAAGTCTTAAAAGATAGGATAGTGCCCAATTTTTAAGGACCTTGAATTCCAAGCAAGGAATTTGAACTCAGAATTCAAGTTGCTTAGTCAGCTAGCATTTATTAAGTACCTACTTTGTGCTAGGCACTGTGCTGATCCCTAAAGACACAAAGAAAGGCAAAAAAGAAAACAAGAATAACAATGAAAAGTGTCTACTCTGCATGAAGCTAAGTCTAATGGAAGAGACAACATACAAACAGCTATGTCCAAATAAGATATCTACAGGATATATTGGGGTAGTCTCTAAGAAGATTTTAGAAAAATAGGAAAAGATTTTGAGTAGGGAATTGACATAACCAATCCAAGGGAAGACAATTCTGGCAACAATTTTAAGGATGAATTGGAAAGGAAAAAGTATGAATGAATGAATGGATTAATGAAGAGCATTTATTAAGTGCTTAATATGTATAAAACACTGTAGGACCTGGGGAAGAGAATAGAAAAGCTGACAGTCTTTGCTTTCAAGAAACTTATTTTCGCAGCATATATAGGAATTTTCAATAGCAAGTTAAATAAAAAGATCCTATGGTCTTTAGGATATAGCTGGAAATGCATCTTTTAAAATACCATTTTCACTGATAAAATCACACCCATTCTTTATTTTATTTTATTTTTTATTTGAAAAACATATGCATATGCATTCGTCAACATTAACCCTTACAAAGATTTCTGTTACAAATTTTTCCTCCCTACTCCCCACCCCTCCCCTAGATGGCAGAATATCCACTACATGTTAATTATGTTAAAATACTTGACAAACCGAATATATGTATACATATTTCCACACATCATTGTTGTGCAAGAAAAATCCTATCTACAAGAAAGAAAAATCAGATACAGGAAACACAATGTAAGCAAACATCAGTCAAGAGTATGAGAATGTTATGTTGTGATCCACATTTCACATCCCTCTTTCTGGGTGTATATGGCTTTCTTCACTGAACAATTGGAAGTGGTTTGAAACATTTCATTGTTGAAGAGAGCCTCGTCCATCAGAATTGATCATCATATAGTCTTGTTGCTGTGTATAATGTTCTCCTGGTTCTGCTCATTTCACTCAGCATCAGTTCATGCAAGTCTTTCCAGGCCTCTCTGAAATCATCCTGCTGGTCATTTCTTACAGAACAATAATATTCCATAATATTCATATACCATAATTTATTCAGCCATTCTCCAATTGATGGGCATCCATTCAGTTTCCACTGAATGGCCACTACAAAAAGGGCTGCCACAAACATTCTTGCACATGTGGGTCCCTTTCCTTCTTTTATGATTTCTTTGGGATATAAGCCCAATAGAAACACTGCTGGGTCAAAGGGTATGCACAGTTTGATAACTTTTTGAGCATAGCTCCAAATTGCTCTCCAGAATAGCTGTATCTGTTCACAGCTCCACCAATAATGCATCAGTGTCTCAGCCTTCCCACATCCCCTCCAACATTCATCATTAACTTTTCCTGTCATTTTAGCCAATCTGACAGGTGTGTAGTGGTACCTCAGAGTTGTCTTGATTTGCATTTCTCTGATCAATAGTGATTTGGAGCACCTTTTCATATGACTACAAATAGTTTTAATTTCATCCTCTGAAAATTGTCTGTTCATATCCTTTGACCATTTATCAATTGGAGAATTGATCTGCCAAGATTATTGCAAGGGTAAGAGTAAATGGTGTTAATGAGACCTATACCAAAGGACTAGAGTGATGGACACAGAATGAGAAATGTAGATTAAGTAGAATCAACCTGATGTGATCATGCTAGAATGAGAAGGAAGACTGAAACACTCAATCAAGGTTCTGCATAGAGGAGTCTTAGGAAGTAGGGAACTGTGGGAAACAAATAGTGGCTAGGTTTAGGAGAAAAGGTGAAATAGATTTTTAATGTGTTGACACTGCAATATATGTCCATTTTAATAGAATCTGGATCACCTGAAAAAGATGGGCCTCCAGGAATCAGCTTCATGGAAGTGATGATTAAAACCTGGGGAGCAGGAAGATTGTCTAGGAAGAAAGTACAAAAGGGAAACAAAAAAGGGATCGAGAGAGGGACTATCTCTTATTTCCAGTGCCTAATTTCACATACCATAGGTACTTAATCAGAGTTTTGTTTCAAAAGAAGATTTCAGTCAGTTTAGAATAAGTGCTTCTTCTACCTTGAGAGAAAGGGAAGTTTAGGATTTCAGAACACTTTCATATGCCAGTTGCCACACACCATTGATTTTAGATGCTAGAAGCACTGTCTACACTCACAGACTAAATTCTTCACCCAGCACAGTTCTTTGGAAAGGGTAGGCTCAGGCATTTCAGCTTGTCATAGGAAATTAGATGGCAGCTTCTCAAAATACTAATTGACAATCAGTACCTATGTTAATGCCTCCTTGCTCTGGTGGTTTTGTTATGTAGCAATCAGGGGCCTTCAACTGCTTATTTTGGTAGATTGAGAATTGCCTGGAGGCCTGTCTGCTAATCATATATTGAACCCTAAGGAAGCAAAATATTTTGTCTTTGGGGTCCCAGACAATTATCCCCTCTATCAGTGTTTTCAAGTTATGTGCTTCTATGTCTGCCCAGGGATTGTATTACATAATCACATATGGAGGGAGAAAGTCAGCAAGAACCATCCTAGTTATTTGTTTGTTTGTTTTTCCTACTAGGGCCCTATGATTATATTGTCCCTAGGCCCCCACCTAGCCTTAACATGCCTTAAATTGGACTTTGCTTGCTTTTTAGAAGAAAACATTTTCCCTTGGATTGGCACAAATAGGAGATCATCGTGATGAAAAAGTATACCCCTATCCCCATCCTCCCACCCCCACCAAGATTCCATCAACTCTAAGTCTCACAATATCAAAATAGAGTATATTCAAAATCCATCTCTAACAATTGCTGGTTATGTGACTATAGGTAAGTTGCCTAACCACTCCTAAGCCTCAAAAATCCATTAAAAAACTGTTTAAGTTAAGCAAAATCAGCCTAGTGATTGTGTTTAAAATTAGCAAATTAGCAATCAGTTAAAAAAAGCAACTTACTTTAGGACTATAGTATTTCATTTCTCTCTGAAAAGAAGGAATGTGCATGTCTTAATTTTTTTTCCCTATAGGACCAAGATTGGTTATTACAATTACTTAGCATTAAGCTTCTTTAGAGGTTTATTTTTCTTTATTTTATTCTAGTCTTTAAAGTATATACTTTTTGAAAGCAGAAGTTGTTTTTGCCTTTTATATTTTGTCAAGCAACATGCTTGATATGTTAAGAACTTAATAAAGGCTTATGGGTTGATTGTGTTGTGCCGCAGTTTCCCTGTCTCAGTTTCCCTCAGTTGCAGTATGTCTCCCTTAATTGCTGTTTCAGTCTCCCTTAATTGCTCTGTCCCAGAATAGAATCCCCACTTCCTGACCTTCAGAAATAATTGGACTCATATTCCAAAGGAGTTATGAAACCTCCAGAAGGCCAGCCTCGACTTACCCCTTATCTGTATGACCCAGACTAGTAGCCTTCTTTGCTCAGTTTCTGTCTCAGGGCTTCTTACTCCCTACCTGCTAGAACTGAATTTATGGTTTCCTTGGACACCAGATGTGCTCAGCTGTTCCCATGAGTTCTTTGTCTCCCTGGGCTCTCTCTATAGAGATTATAAAAATTGTGTTCAGGACCAATGAGGTGCTGAATACTTTGTACTATTCAGTCAGCTGACATGGCTGTCAGTCTAAGTCTCTGGGCTGGACTGCGTGCTTTGAGACATGAGTCCCAGCAGTCCTGATCCATAGCTATGGATTTTGAACTTTCAATTAACATCAATAAAGCATTACCTAATTTCCAATGTGTGATACTGCCTCAGTTTCTCCCTGAGCATTACAATTGATCATATATATTATTCTTCCAGTTCTGTTTACTTAACTCTGGATCAGTTCATCTAAGTCTCCTAGGTTTTTTTTTAATTGCATATTTGCCATTTCTTTTGGTACAATAATATTTCATAAACAACGACATACTGCAGTTTGTTCAGCCATTTCCCAATCTATGGACATTCATTTTGCTTTAAGGGTTTTTTGTTTTTGTTTTTTTGCTACTAGAAAAAGTAAACAGGAGGTTTATTATAGTTATGAAATGAAGCATATTCATTTTAAACATAAAGATAAGAAATTTCTAAAAGGAGGAGCAGCTCTTCTGTAGCTATATGGCAGAGTTGTGCTCTGACCATTTTCAAAACTTGTGACCTTATTTACATCCAATTTTCTAGTCACAACATCACACTTGTAAAAAAATAGATTTAAGAAAAAGCAATTAGGTCATTTAAAAATGCTATTTCAACTCTAGGCTTATCCTGAGGGTAAACTTAATAAACTACTTCATATGAGTGTAAGTAAGGAATATTGATAAGGTAATCTGTATGTTAAGCTATTCACTAATTTTACCACTGGGGATATTTTCTGACAACACTGGCAAAATGAGATGTCACTAGTGGCAACATGACATAAATGGATTTAATTGTAGTTCAGCAATAAAAAGTGAGAAAAGAACATAAAGCTGATAATATATTCACTACAACTTCAGTTATAGTCTTGTGCATAAACAGCAATTCTTAATATTCTTTATTGCTTTTCCCCAAATTAAAATGCTTAATTTTCTAGACAAATTACCCACTGCTATTTTTTTTTTTATCCAACAGGCAGAATAATGTGGGAAAATGCATAATTAGTAGTGGGAGCATTTAATTCAATTCAAAAAATATTTTTGAGTGGCTTCTTTGTGCAAGCACTCATGAAAAGTCATTGCCCTTATCAAATTTATAATATGGTAAGAGACCTAGGATGCACATACAATGTAATATAATGCAAAGTGGAATGTGGTAGGAAAAGACATTAAAATGCTTTGGAAGAAATAAATACATTAGCATTAGAGTTTCTTTCTAACTAAGGGAAAATCAGAAATTGCTTCATGGATAAGAGAGTATTTGGACAGAACCCTGAAGGATTGCAGAGATGGGAAGAAGGGATTCTAAGCAAAAGGAACAAAGTGATTAAACAGTGAAAAACTTGCATAGGAAGAACTCTAATTTAGCTGAAGTTAATTGTGAGGGCAATAATATTGGATAAGTCTTTAAATGTGGGTTAAGCACAGACTGTGGAATTTGGGCTTTATTCTACAGACCATGAGAAATAGTTGAAAGGTTGAGATATGAATTGTTGTTTATGAAGATTATCCTGCCTTAAAAGAGTAGGATGAATTTGAAAGAGAAGAGTAGTTTCTTCTTCTTTTCTATATTATTTTCTATATTATATTCTTCTTTTCTATATTGAATATAATACAAAGGAGATAAGAAGAAACTAGGTAATCTTCCAGAGGAAGACACTTCTGGATGGGTGGGGGGCACTTTGCACTTGAGCTCCTTTTTTCCCCCTGAGTTTTAAAGAAATACATGTATTCTAAGAGGAAGACATAGGGTATAGTTAATTCAAAGTCTCTGAAATGGGAGATGTATGAGAAATAGTAAATGGGCTAACATGACTTGACTGAAGAATGGGTAGTTTTCAGTTCAGTTGTTTCCTTAGGCAAATTGCTTAACCTCTCAGTGTACTAGGCTTTAAGACCATAAATTAGAGAGCACAAGCTGACCAACATTGAGAAAAGGAGTTTCTTCATCTAGGAATTCCCTATACCAATGAAATTACAGGACTATCTCTTTTTAATCGTAGTGAGTGTTTGACATAGGAATCTGACAATTACAGAGTGAATTACTGCAAAGCAAGGAAAATGAGGTTGTTTGTGTGTGTGAGAGTTTATGTATGTGTTGGAGGGATAGAATATGCAGGATGGCTCAAAACTCAAAAAAGATATAGGCCCAGGAAATGGAAGTTCCAGCTTTTTCTTATCCTTTGTATCCCTTGCAGTTATATAAACCTTGATCTGAATTGACAGGAAAGTTAAGAATAGGGCAGTGAGGGAATACAGATTCTGACAGATGGAGACAGAAGATATGTGAATGTAGTGAGAAGAGAAAAGCTCCATTTGCTATCCACTGCCTGACAGGCCTTTGATAGGTAAATGCATATGGTCTGTTAAAGGTGTGACACGTAATACTATCCTGTAGGATACCTTATTTTGTTAAAACCTTGACAGTTACTAAAAGATAGGCATCTGGCCAGTCTCTAACTTGCCATAACATGTTATAGTTAAACTCCTCAGCTCTACTGGATTACTTTTGGTGACTTTTCATTGTGAAAGAAAAGAAAATTGAGCTCAGATTGACAAGGGTTGTGAGAAGGGATTGTAGAGTTTCTTCCCTGGAGATCCCCCAACAGCAAGATAGACAATCATATTTTTGGGAGGACTGAGAGATATTATTCTGTGTAGAAAACCTTTGATACATTTTTTTCCTTCCATAAAAGCCTAAAATAAAATACTAATGCAAAATTGGTGAACACCATGTATTCATTTGTTATAGATTATTTTTCATCGAATAAATGAGCAAACAATTCTTTCAAATGTATACAGTAGTTTGAACTAATCTGAAAACTTAGTGCAATGTTTCAAATATGAAACATATTTACCTTTTCCTCCCCATTGTGTCTTCTCCCTTTTACAAAAGACAAAACAGCAGCAAAACTTTTAGCCCTGTTATACTGATTTTCTGATCATTTTGGTCAGAAACTATTATTGTCACAGATTTATAGAAATGGGGATTTGGACCCAATGAAGAAAGGGGATGAAATGATGTCCATATTGCTTGTACATCTCTTGATCTATGCTGGGTTTAGTTTGGATAGATCTATATAGTGTTTTTCTTGTGAAAGGTTCAAAATGCTTTCTGACTTTAATCTGGTTATTGCAATTTAAATTTAGCAAAGAATGACAGAATGTTTGTTGTGTTGGAAAGGACTTTAGAGATGTATAGAACTTTTAAGTATCTGAAACAGGACTCTACAAGAGGGTTCTCTTGTAGGACTATTATGTACAAAACATCACTTTTAATTGTAACAAGGAATTGGAAACAAAATGTTGTCTATCATTTAGAGAACCACTAAACAAATTATGGTATATGAATTGAACAATGCATAATTATACTGTAAAAAATTTACTAAAGGACTGGATCCAGAAAAACCTGGGAAGTAACATAAACTGATACAGAGTGAAGAGAGAAAAATCAAGAGAACCATTTACACATTGATAGAGTAACAGTCATGAGGTGAAAGAAAAGGATATAGACTAGAGTGGAAAGAGACTTGAGGCAAACAGATCCACCTGTAGGCTATTGAGTAATCCAGAAAGGAAGTTAAGATGAACTTCATTAAAGTGTCACTGTCAGAGGAGGTTGAGGGACATATAAGAGATGTTGCGGAAGTAAATTCAGCAGGTTTTGGTAACAGATTGGATATGGTAGTAGGGAGTGTCTGTGAGAGACATGATACCTTTTTCATTCTTTTCTGATTAATTTGATCAATTCTGAGTAATTGAGAGACTGTTTCTGCTGCTTAGATAACTGCAATTATGACAATAACAGTTTATTATCTTAGTTCCCCTTGAGCTCTTGAACAAACTGAACAGTGTTTATGTATTTAGAAGTTATGGTGCCTTTAAACCACATTTTCTGTAAAAAGATTTTTTTCCCTAAGTACTAGCCCTTGCTGAACATTTTTCACTCTCCCTTAGCTATAAACTATAAGTTTAGAACTTTAGAGGCAGGTCCTTAGCAGTACTCTGTATATGCAAAGTGATTATATGGTATCCTCAAATATTCATGCATTGTAACAGTCAGATTTTCCATTTTCATATCTCAGAAATACATCAAATATAGATGAAGCCTTTTGCCTCACCTATATGACTATATATATATGACAATATGACTATATTGGCTCATTTACTCCTACTATTACTATTGCCAATCCTAATTATTACCATAACTAACTAACTAAATACTATAATATAAAACATTTTAGTATTTTGCAGCACTGTCCTTGAAACTCTTCAGTAACCTATTATAGCCCAGGGTCCAACTTCTATTCTCCTTCTAAGGCAAAATATCTTTTGAGAATTCAGGCAAGTCCTTATATAAGAGATATGTTTATTTGGCAATATAAGTAATATGTAGAAGTAACATAGCTATACTTTTGTAGTGCAGTTGGAGTTAGGATATGTCTTGGGTAAAATCTTGGATAAGGACCTCTGCCCATACTTCTGATGATATATCCACAATTGGGATTGAAGGAATATTCTACTACTTTACTAGTTTTTGCCACAAATGACAAAATTCTGCCTTTCTTCCTGAAGAATTTTTTTTTTTAACAATGTCTGAAGCAGAAGGAATTTGTGATTACTTACTGTGTATCTCCCTTCTAGGGTATCTCTGTAGGAAATCTGGAAGATTTCATTGCCTCAAAAAACTCCTGCTAGGCACCATTTGCACTATCTACCCTCCTGAGTTTTTGACCCAATGTTCTGTACCTGCCTGCGGACATCAGTCTACAGGGACTTTTCAGTGGTCTTAGCACTATTTCCTATTCTCCACACTCCAAGTGTTTTATACGGGTATGCTTTCAGCAAGCAGGCAATCAACAAGCATCTTAATGTGTCAGTCTTTTGACAACTGAAAAAAATTACCTATGCTTCCCATTTTGCCAAGACTCCTCACAGTAGAAAACTCATCAGGTTTATCACCTAACAATGCTTGCAAAGAGAGCTCTCTAGATTTCGTTTCTGCAAATACCAATAACACTTGATATTTTGAAGGAGATACTGTATGAGTCAAAAATATAACCTTTAAATCAGAGACTTTAATGAAAAAATCAAAAAGACTTTGCAGATTACTTTTGAAGGCAAGTACAGAATATCTACAGCATGTCAACAGTGGGAAGAGTACTGGTTCTATGGTCTGAGGATCTTTATGATCTTGGGCAGGTCATTTAACTTCCCTCAACCTCAGTTTCTTTGTGAGGGCATTGGTCTAAAGAGTACTTCTGATTCTAGATGTCTTGTCATGAATATTGGGTGCAAAGTTCAAGAGAGAAAGCTGGGTAAATGGTACTCCAGATGAATTTTCTGAAGCAGTGGAGCCCAGATTGCTTAGATATAAATAGAAGAAAGGTTGCAGGCACAGGAATTGCTTAACTTTTCTACTCTTAGTTGAAGTGAGTTCTCAAATAGAACAGGGGAGGGAATAAGCTTTCATGTTTTGCCTACTATGGTAAAGGGCAGGTAGATGGTGAAGTGGATAGAGGGGTGGTTCTGGAATCAACAGGACCTAAATTCAAATCTGGCCTCATATACTTACTAACTATGTAGCAGCAAGTCATTTAAGCTTGTTTGCTTTAACTTCCTCATCTGTAAAATGTATGTATGCCACTCTTCCTCTATTGAGTTAATTCTTCTAGCTCCTAAGCTAATTACATGGTTTTTCACCTTAGTGTAGATTCCTTATCCATCTCTCAGTTGAAATGGGCTTTCCAAAGTTCAGTGTGCTGAATTGAAACCAAACAACATCTGAGAAAACTGTATATGACCAGCCTATAACAAAATAACATATAAAGTTTAAATAGAATATGCTTCAGCAGAGATTTTTTACTTAAGGTTTATGATCTTTAGTACAGTATCTAGCACATAGTAGATGCTTAATATATGGTTTTGGATTGATTGATTTTGGATTGGTTTCAAAAAAATTAGATAATTGTATTTCTATATGATTGGTTTCCTTGATAATGTAGTATATTTTATGAATTCAAAAGCATTATTCTGAGAAGGGGATTATGGATTTCACAAGAAAGTCAAAGGGGCCCCAAACTCAAAAAAGTCTAACAACCTGCTAGGGACTAAGCCCTCCCATTAACTTAGAAATTCTGATAAACTTGTTTTTGGTAATATGCTCAAGGTAATATCCTCTCCAAGAAGAGAGTTCCTAATTAAGACATGCAATTCAACAGTAGACTTTGGAGAAAGTACTCCTTTCTTTCTTTGTCAATCTAAAGGAGAAATTTTAGCAGTGAGAAATCCTTAGGATTTTAACAATCTTAACAATCAACTGTCTAATATCCTCTTTTAATGTATGAAAAAAGAAACCTAGAGAGAAAAATGATTGCCCAAGATAACACATGTTGTAAGTGCCAGAGCAGGGATTTCAACCTCAAATCTCTAATACCCCAAATCAATTGTCTTTTCTATTGTACCTCTTTTAATTTAAGTGCAATTATGAGGGGGAACCATAGTGGGCTAATTTTTTAGTACCAATTAAATCACTGTGTAGGAAGAGATCTACTTTTCCTATTCATAAATCTGTTCCTGACCAAGAAATCACAAAGCATCAGACAAAATGAATTAATTCTTTGCCAAGAACACTAGATTTCATTCCCCATGTTTTCATTTTCTCCAAAGAACTGACTGAGCTTCTTAGAAAATGAACATTTCTCCTAGTCATCTAAAAACTTTTGACTGAATCATCTTCCTAAAACCAGAGTTCTGTTTAACAATCTTCAGTGCTTCTTCTTTGGCCAATTGAATGAAATCTAAGCATCTAGAATGGCTGAAATGACTCACAAAGCCTACCTTAATCTTGTACTTATCTGTCTTCTGGACTCTGTCTCCTAAACTAGGCTGCTTTCCATTCTCTAAAGTTGTATGACTTTCCCTCAACAACAACCTTTGTTCTCTTCATTCCATAAAATGGAATGATTCTCTTGTCTCATGGTTCTTTCTTGGTCATCCTTCGTGAACATCCTCGAAAACTACTTTCACAAAACTTTATTGAGTCTTCTGGGATTAAAGGCATCTTATCTGTTCCCTGAGTTCTTGGATTATTTTATTGGAACCATTCCTATAGCTTCTTTTTGTTGTCATTATCTGTGTCCATATCTTCTGAGTTCAAATAGGCTATAAGCTCCCTAAGGACAGGAACTTAGCTTGCTTCTCTTGTTTTTCCCCAATGTCTAGTCTACCCTACCCTCTTGCAATTAAAAATTGTATAATAAATGGTCAATGAATTAAAATAATACCTAACATTTATAGGGTAATTTAAGAATATTTTATTCTCCTAATCTTGTGAGGTAGTTATTACAGATATTATTACTTCCATTTTACAGATGAGGGAATTGGGGTTCAGAGAGATTAAGTAACTGGTCCATTGTCACAAATCTAGTAAAGGGTTACTTGCAGAGAGAGCATCAGCTCCTAGATTTAGAGCTGGAGGGACTTTAGAAGTCATCTAGATCAGCCACCTTATTGTACTGATGAGGAAACTGATTCTTGGAGAGATTAAATGACTTACTTGAGGTCACATAAGTAAGTGATGGAGGAAGTAGGTCATGCATTACATCCTGGACCTTTACTAGTTTTCTTGAGTTTTGTCTTTACTCTGGATTATGAGGACCCTAGAGGAAAGAGTGAGGCTGACAAATGTGGTGAACTCTGCCTCATTTAACTTCAGTTCACACCAGACATCAGATTCATGATGCTATTGATCCTCTTCAAGAATGAAGGACAAACCAGATTGACTAAGATGATAGGAAAAGATGATAGGAAAAGAATGTTGGAGGGGATGTGGGAAAACTGGGACACTGATACATTGTTGGTGGAACTGTGAATGGATCCAACCATTCTGGAGAGCAATTTGGAACTATACTCAAAAAGTTATCAAACTGTGCATACCATTTGACCCAGCAGTGTTTCTATTGGGCCTATATCCCAAAGAGATCTTAGAGGAGGGAAAGGGACCCACATGTGCAAGAATATTTGTGGCAGCTCTTTCTGTAGTGGCTAGAAACTGGAAACTGAATGGATGCCCATCAATTGGAGAATGGCTGAACAAATTATGGTATATGAATGTTATGGAATATTATTGTTCTGTAAGAAATGACCAGCAGGATGATTTCAGAGAGGCCTGGAGAGACTTGCATGAACTGATGCTAACTGAAATGAGCAGAACCAGGAGATCAATATACATGGCAACAACAAGACTATATGATGATCAGTTCTGATGAACACGGTTCTCTTCAAAAATGAGATTTTTCAAACCAGTTCGAGTTATTCAGTGATAAAGAAAGCCATATACACCCAGGGAGAGGGATATGAAATGTGGACCACAACATAACATTTTCATGCTCTCTATTGATTGCATTATGCTTTCCTTCTCAGATTTTTTTCTTATAGATCCGATTTTTTTTGTACAGCAAGGTAACTATGTAAATATGTATACACATATTCAATTTGTCAAGTATTTTAACACAATTAACATGTATTAGACTTCCTACCATCTAGGGGAGAAGGTGGGGGGAAGGAGGGAAAATTTGCAATAGAAAGCTTTGCAAGGGTCAATGATGAAAAATTACCCATGTAAATGTTTTGCAAATAAAAAGCTTTAATAAAATAAAAAAAATTTTAAAAGAATGAAGGACAAATAACTACAATATTCAAACCAAGGACTGTCCTATTTCCAGTGCTCTTTGCAGTATTCCATGGTGACATCAATAGAGTGGTCAATACCCCAAAAGGATGAGTTACAAACAACAAACATTTATTAAGCATCTATGTGCTGGACAATGCCCTGGTTGTTTGGGTATACAAATGCAAACAAAGAAGAAGAAAAATATGAAGAATATTAAAAAAATGTGGTAAACACAAAAATATCATTAAGTTGGTCTGTGACAGAGGAGAAGGAGAAAAAGGAAGAAGGAAGAAATGTTCAAACTTGAAAAAATAAAAAAAATATGTAAACACTAAAACATTATTAAGTTGGTTTGTGACACTCCAGCTAGAGAAGATGTTTTGGAGATTTGAAGATGGGAAAATTTGAGAATTTCTTATTCTCTCATAAAAATATTTGGGCACCTACTCTAGGTCTAACATTGGACTGCACACTTTTAAAGGGAAGAAAGGAAACAAGAATGGACTCCAATTCTCAAAAGACTAATATAAATGAACCTTAAATTTGGGGCTGCCTTATATATTGTAGGCATTTAATAAATCTTCATTGAATAAAGCAGTACATTTATTTATTAAGAATTTGCTTTTGAAATGAATAGAGAATTCTTTTTAATGTATTCCTTGTTTCCTCTACTGGGATCTGCTGTCACTTCAAAACCTCAAATAGTTCACCATTGTTTAATGTAGAGCGACTGAAAATCAGACAGAGGTCCAGAATGCATTTGGGTGAGATATGTTGGAATAAATCCTGCATATTTCTAAGAAAGTATTTTTGAGTATTAATAACTAAACACAGAAATAAAGATTCAAGTAGGAATAATAATAGCAGTAAAAAAAAACCCAACTTCATTCCCCATGGGCAGTAGAGATTATTCATTAGTAGTTATATTACATAAAACAATTCTTCCCATCAAGAATTATGCAATTGGGGAAACATGCTATATGTAGTAAGTGTAATGTTGCATTTTATGTATATATATATATATATATATATGTGTGTGTGTGTGTGTGTGTGTGTGTGTGTGTACTTCATGTAAACAAAGACTGACAATAGTGAAATAAATGCAATTCTTCATTGAAACAAATATACCTAAGATTTGGTTGTTTGCTATTATTATTCCTGGTGGGAAAACATTTATTTTCTTTAGAAAACAATAGAATGCATTATGTTCTCATGGGATTTTTTTTTGGGGGGGTGGTCATTATTTATGCCAGATTCCATTTATCTCACATCATGCAGGATGTTTTCACTTTAAAATGTCAAGGGAAAGCCCAAATGAGGAAAAATAAAACACAAGGTTCAATAAGGCCCAAACTCCCCCTCCTTTTGGAAAAGGATCCCTCCTGCATTACTTCTTGAATAAGGTGCAAAATAGCTCCCTTACATTTGGAGTGGCTTCTCTACCTATTGAATAAAAGGATTGTAAACAGAACTTGGGAATGGGTGTAGCTAACTCTTTATGTTACTACTTGTGAGAATAATAACAATTTACACACAAAAAAAAATTCCTAGAAACAATCCTGTAGAGTGGAAAAGGCAAATATTATTATCCTTATTTTATAGGTAAGACAATTGAGACTCCGAGAGATATAATAATTTGTTCTAGTTTTTTCCTTTACCAGTTGGAACTCCATACATAACTGTTTGCTACCTTTTCAGTCATCTTACACCTCACTCCCTCTTCAATCCTCTTCTGACATCCTCTTCAATCCAAGGACAGGAACTCTGGACTATTCCATGAATACTTCATTTCTTGACTTCAAGCATTATCTCTGACTGTTCTCCATTCCTGGAATGCTCTCCTTTTTCTGCTCTGACTATTGAGCTCCCTGTTTTCCTCAACTCCCAACTAAAATTCTATCACAGGAAACTTTTCCTAATCTTTATTAATCCTAGTGCTTTTACTTTAAATTATATCTTATTTATCCTTATATATAGGTTGCTTTGTACATATTTGTCTTCCCCATCCAATTGTAAACTCCTAGAAAGTCTTTTTGCTTTTCTTTAATCCTAGTATTTATCACATTGCTTATCACATAGTAGGTGCTTAATAAGTGGTTACTGATTGGTTTTCTGACTAAGTGGTTACTGATAGGTTTTCTGACTGACCATGTCTTCCCTTATTCCAGAAACATCTATATCTCCCTCTAATAGTCAAATGTAAAGTCCCTTTGTTTAGCTTTTTTTTTTTCCTGAGGCAATTGGGGTTAAGTGACTTGCCCAGGGTCACACAGCTAGGATGTGTTAAGTGTCTGAGGCCAAATTTGAACTCAGGTCCTCCTGACTTCAGGGCTGGTGCTCTAGCCACTGTACCATCTAGCTGCCCCTTTGTTTAGCATTTTAAAACTCCTCACAATTTGCCTTCCACCTACCTTTAAAGACGTATTATGTATTACTGCTGATCATTCTTCAGTCCAGTCAAATTGGACTTGAAGTTCCTCATACACAACATACCTTCCTTGGTACCTTTGTACAAATTCTGTCCTGTACTTGAAATACATGTCATTTTATATCTTTACTTAATAGAATGCCTATTTTCCTTCAAAAATAAGTTCAAATACTACCCTCCACATAAGGCTTTTTCTAGTTCTTTTGAGTTTCTAGTGCCTTTCCTCAAAGAAAAAAAATTACCTTGTGTTTATTCTATTTGTATGTATAAGTTTATACATTGTTTCCACTGATAGAAAGTAAGCTTTGGGGAAGGTGGAGAAGAAACTTTTATTTTTTTTGTCTTTGCATTCCTAGCACCTGGCGCAGTGCTTGGTACCTTCTAAATACTTGATTAAAGATGACACAGTTAGGATATTGCAAAGCCAGACCTCCTATCAAAGTTTTCTGACTCCCAAGTCCAATATTCTTTTGGCAGTGCTATGCAATCTCTGTCCTGGCACACTCTGACTGTTCTGGGATTTATTTTGAATTAGTGCAATGTAGGCACTTTACTAGTTATTGCAGAAATGCTAGTTTGCAGGAAATGATCCCTGCTTTAAGAATATTCAGGACAGGGGAAAAGGGAAATTTTCCTTGTCTTTTTCTTTATGAGACTATGTCGTTTAGCACCTTTCCTGAAGAAAAGGGGAAACTTACTCAGTGGGTTGCATTATTGACAGTCGATGTAATTAAATGTTTCATTTTGTTTTTTAATTGTGCATCAACTTTTTTTCCTTTTAATGACTGTATTTCTTGAAATTTCTTAAAAAAAACCACCTGGTTATCAAATATTTATTATTTTTTTTCTTTCACCTTAAATCTTTCCAGTCTAAGGAAAGGAAGGTGAAGGAAGAAGAAAAATAAAATCCTTATAATAAATGTGTATAGTAGTCAACCAAAATTCCATATTCTCATGCCCCCCAAAATGTATCTCAGTCTGCATATTTATTTCATCATGTCTCTGTCAGGAGGTGGGACATGCTGTATTTGAAAAGTCAGAGAGGGAGAGACTTAAGATAAATGACAACTTTTTATTAAATACCCTACCATGTGTAATATTCCATACATATGGTCCATTCCTTCAAAGAGTAGAAAATCTGGTAGGGAAGATAAAACATTTTTATATAAATTTTTAACATCTGGTTCACTCAGCCAAGTATCCCCATAGGGAGGTGAGAAATGCTTATTCAGATGCACAGCTTATAGCTAAACCTAAATTACAGTTTTATCATGGATTGCCCTTCCGATAAGCTAATTTTCTGTTATAGGGAATACACATCCAGTGTATTCAAGATATCCCAAACAGGACAGATATTACCAGAATCATGGTATACCCTCATCTCCCTTACCTACTTGCCTTCACAATAGGGTAAGACACAGGTGAAGTACTTTAATAAAAGAATGGAAAAGCTACTTTAAGCAAAATTTTCCTAAAGTGTCTATCTCTTTCTCACTGTTCATTTTAATATTTCTCCAAGGCAATAAGTTTTTGGCTGGTCTAAATACACAGATGATGATAATCAACCCCTCACTGCTTTAAGTATTTTAACTAAATACCATCTCCAGATGTTGGAAAAATCAGTATAACTAATTGCAAAGAAAGCTAATCTGTTCCATTTTCAAATCAGTTAGTCTAAGAGCCTAACAGGTAAATAGTATATTCCTCCTAAGTTTCCTCTGGCGTACTTTTGTTGGAGTACCAACTGGAGCACTGGCTTAGACATCTTTAGTCAGTTTTAATTTTTCCATTACTCTGTAATTTTTGTTCTCTCACTCCTCAAAGAAATTGTCCCAAGCCTCTTCTTTCTTTAAGGTTCCTTCACTTTGCCCTTCCCCATCTCCATCCCTTTAGCTGATCTTGCCTCTTATTTTACAGAGAAAATAGAGGCCCTTCACCATGATTTCTTTCTTTCTTATGTCTTTCCATAAGAGACGTATGAAAACTTAAAATTCCCTAGAAACATGTTCCATTTTCTTCTAATGTTCTAACTATTCCCACAGATTTTTGGGATAGTGTGTGTGTGTGTGTGTGTGTGTGTGTGTGTGTGTATGAACATGTATATATATCCAACCACAATTTTTTGTCTCTCTCTACATAATCAGCTAGCCATCTGTTAGACATTTCAAATCTGATGCCCATAGATATTTCAAACTCATTAATGTTTAAACTTCAAAATAAAAAATATCCCAAATAGAACTCATTACCTTTTTGCCCAATTCCTACCATTTTCTGAATTGTCTATTTTTGTCAAAGACATCACTATTTTTCTAATCCTGGAAATTTGCAACCATTTCCTTATTCCTTTCTTAAACCATTTCTCTTGGCATTTCTACTTCCACAGCATTTTTTCAATGTGCCCAGGACATTCTATTCATATAACAATCATAATAATTCAGACCTTCATCACCTCTCGCCTAGACTTTTATGATAACTTCAATTTGTTCTCCTTCCCTCAAACCTTTCTCTTTTCCAATTCATCCTTTATACAATTACCAAAGTAATTTTCTAAAGAGATAGTCCTGATCATATTCTCCCCTCTTAAGTAAACTCTAGTAGCTCCTTATTAGTTCTAGGAACCAAAATAAATCCTTCTCTTTGACATTAAAGTTATTCACAGCTAACTTTCTTTTTATCTTTATTGTCTTTCTATATATTATTTCCCTATAAATATTCTCCTTTCTGGCCACATTGGTCTTCTTGCTGTTCCACATTGATTCTCCAATTTCTTTGCTTTTATACTTACTGTTTCTGTGACTAGAATAGACTTTTTTCTCTTCCTAGAATCCTTTAAAAAATCATTTTGGGCACCACTTTTAACATGATGCTTTCCCTCATTTACATATCTCTTAGAGGTTCCCCAGATTATTTTACTTTTATTTTTGAACGTAACATTTTATTTTTCCCCAATGACATGTTAAAACAATTTTTCACCTTTATTTTCTACATATTCTTATTTATGAATTTATGTATATGTGATTTTTCCTTATGCAATGAAATTTTGAGGATAATAACTGTTTCATGTTTGTCTTTGTATCCTTAATACCTATTATAGTAGGAGCTTTACAAATGCTTACTATTTGATTGATTGACTGTAGAAATACTAATTCATTAATTTATGTAAAAGCCATGGACTACTAAATATATAGAACACTCAATCAATAGAATAAATAGTTCTTCGACTGCTACCTAACATTTCTCTAGCAGGGACTAAGTGAACCAGTTCATTGCTGAGGTGGCTTTTCCAATTCAAAAGACAGTGCTTCATTTGGACTTCAACAATAGTACCCCAGAAGTACTTACAGTCTCTAGATTCTTTTAATTTATTACAAAGTACCACTTTCTCCATATCTACCCATAATCCAGCATCTCCCTTAATTCTGTCATCTCAGATTCCATCTTCATGCATATGTACCATTCTTATTGCTATTAAGAAAAAAAAAATCAAGGAGAATATGTTGGCTTGAGAAACACTGAGAAATTTTGGGTTTGAAGTAATCCTTGTTCATTGTCCTGAGACATTAGTGGGTAGTTCAATTGCTGGAAGATAGTGAAAGGATCTGAATATACATGGCTTAAGGCTAGAGAGAACCCACATATGGGATAAGTGTATAAATGTAGTGTCTACTAGATCTGGTCTCTTTTTTGTTTTTGAGATATATATATATATATATATATATATATATATCTCAAAGCCAACAATCATTGATTCACTTGTGTCTCTACTAGGCAGATACATAGAAACTATTGACTGACCTCCAAAGTGAGTTTATAATGGTTGGATAGTCTAAATGTGCAGGTGATAATAATCACCTCCTCACTGCTTTAAGTATCATAACTAAATGCCATCTCTATATGTTGGAAAAGTCAGTGCAACCAATTGCAAAGAAGGTTAAGCTGTTCCATTTTTGAATCAGTTAGGCTAATAACCTAATAGGTAAACAGTATATTCCTCCCAAGTTTCCTCTGCCACCTCAGCAATGAACTGGTTCACTTAGTTCCTGCTAGAGGAATGTCAAATAGCAGTCTAAGAACTATTTATTCTCTCTTTCTCCTTGGAGGCCATGTGAACCAATTTTTTTTTAAATACCAAAGTTTCCATAGAACAGAAAGCACTTTAGAACATGGGATAACCACAGGATCACAGAATCATAATCATGAATTTGCGGGTGGAAAGTATATTAGAGATCATTTAGTCAAACCCATACTCAAAAGTAATTCCCATTATAACATACCTTCTAAGAGCTTGTATGGCTTTCACTCCAAGACCTCCAGGGAGGGAGTATTTATCATTTCTGAAAGCAGCCAATTTTAGATAAATTTATTTTAGGAACTTTATTTTCCTATAATCAACCCTAAGTTTACTTCTTTGGCAATTTTCTTTCATTGGTCTTTCATTGTCCTTTCAGATCACATAGAATCAGACATCTTATCTTTTTTAAAATATATATAACTCCCCAAATTACAGTCTTTTCTTCTAATAGTAAGGACTTAATAAATTAATTTTTTTTCATTAATTCCAGTATTGGAATCATCTAAAAGAAGTGGTTCCTTACTTTTCTGTGACATCAATCAATTACAAAACACTTAAGCACCTTCTATATGCTAGGCACTATACTATGCACAGGGCATTTATGCCTTCCCATTTATGGCAAAAATATTAGGTTGAGTTTTAAACACAAGTTCACATTGACCAAGGAAAATGGACATCTATGATCTTTGAGGATAGAAAGGGATCTTATATCTGGCCCAGGCAAGTTTGGGACCAGATGGGCCTATGGCACAGGCAGAGGTAAATTGTCTGTCTTTGTGAAATCACTTAATTATCACCTAGTTCACAAAAATCATGGAATGTGAGAGCTGAAAGAGAATCCAGTGACTGTGTAGCCCAGTCCCTACATGAAAGAATCTTTACTATCTAATAAATGATCATCCATATCAATTTGAAGACTTAAGAAGTCATTACTTAGCAAGACAAGTCACCAATGTTTACCAATAACTTTAAAATCTCCTCTATGTGATAACCCTTCAAATGCACAGCTATTATGTTTCCACAGTCTTATTTTGCTCAAGCTATATATGCCCAGCTCCTTCAAACAGTCCTCATATGGCAGAAACAGAAGGCCCCATACCATCCTGATTGTACTCTTCTGGAAATTTCAGCTAAATTCTGGTACACAGAACTAAGCCCAAAACTCCAGATTAAACTTGATAAAGGCAAAATATGGTGAGATGATTATCTTAATTTTTCTGGAGATTCAAGATTGTATTAGCTCTTTTTAACTGTCACATTGCACTACTGACTGATAGTGAACTTCTAGTTTATTAAAACCCTCAGTTGATAGGTTTCTAAAGTGTACCAATCCTTTTAGAGTAACAAGGGAAGAGATTGGTTTTCATGGTTGAAATCAGAGTAGCATAGTAGATAGAAATAGAAAGTTATTTGGAATTAGAAAGAGTTGGATTCAAATTCCACAGTTTGAATCTTGACAACTGTTATTTCAACTTTCAGTGCCCTAAGGAACTCTGTAAATTGCAGATTAGGTGCTACTTTGCATTAGTAGAAAGAATTTCCCCTTTGGGAGTTCCCTATGTCAATGAAATCACAGGTCTGATGAAAAATTATATTTAAAAATGTAATTGTAAAGTCAAAAATATTCTGGTGTCAGGGGAAAGAAATTTCATAGAACTTTTATAGACATGTAGCCCAAAGCTGGATTTATATTATCTGAAACATAGAGACCTGAATCCCATTTCTTGGTTATATACCAAGTAAATGCACAGCATGCCAGATTCGTAAGAGAAGCAAGACAGATATACTTAAATGGCTTCTCTGATTGCCATCTCAGGTAGTCAGTGAATAAGGGACATGCACACATACATACACATACATGCACATGTAGATATCTTTATCAGACACTACAAATGGAGAATAAATTGGATCTAGAATTAGACATGAAGAGGAGATTAGGCAGGATTGCATTTATATCATTGTAAAATTACCTTAATGAGTTTAAATTTTTCCATGGAACAAAGGCTTCAACACCAATATTTTTTTGATGATATTGTGATATTACTTGGTTAAGAGTCATAGGAAACTGTAGTCTCTGACAGTTGTTGAGGGTGCCCCTAAAAAAGCATCAAAGAAGTGCTAAGTGGATGTGAGCAGGCTGCAACATATGACAAGAAAATCCATAGGACAACTGCTATAAATCATCTTAAAACAGAAATATGTGGTAAGAAAAAGGAAGAGTTAAACACATCTTAAAAAAAACTACAATACTAATCTCTTCTTTTTAACTGAAAATTCTTTTAACCTATCATAAGTATTAGAAGCTTTACTCTTTTTTCCCTCATTTGTTCAGTCTTTTTGCTTTCCCTCCTCATTCTTCACTGAGAATTTTTTAACTGTTCTTTTAGTTTTTTTATTTAAATTTAGTTTTTCAATTAACAAAAAAAAATTTCTCTTCTTCCTACTTCCCCCATTCCTGCCATTTAAAGAGGAGAAAAACATTTTTTTTCTTTTGCTGAAGCAATTGGGTTAAGTGACTTGCCCACAGTCACCCAATTAGGAAGTGGTATGTGTCTGAGGTCAGATTTTAACTCAGGTCCTCCTGATGATAGGGCTGGTACTTGAGAAACAAACTTTTATATTAAAAAAAAATGCATGGTTGGACAAAACAAATTACTCCAATGGCAATGTCTAAAAAAAAAAAAGAAAAAAAAGTTGTGTATCTCCTTTACTTCTTTACTTGTATTAGAAGTTGAGTTGCATCCTTCATTGTAAGCCCTATCCAATTCTGATTGGTCAAAGTTGTTGCTTTCAGTTTTTCCCTGCAGTATATTTTTTAACTTTTTAGAGGCAATGGGGGAAGCTGAATTTATATCTTGATTGAAAAGATTCAAAGAATGGGGAAAGTGTAATACCAGAGAAAATGAGGCAAGTAGAGATTGATTTTAATTTTAATGTGGAGAGTTTAAGCTAGCTGACCAAATGAGACTATAGTCTCTTGGTGCTGATAAAAAGAGGCAGAGAACTTATGTAGGGTTTTAGCTAACTAGGTTTGCAACCAGAATACATAACCTGAGTATACAATTTTATAGGGGAAAGAAAGGGGAGGGAGGGGCAAGGACACTGGGAGGATGGACAAGCCACAATTTCAGGAAAGGCTCACAATTTAAACCTGACAAGATGGGGTCAAGATAAAGAAGGATGAAGACAGAGACAGCAGGGTGTGGGGCAATACTCAAAAGGAAGGGGAATCATCCTAGCAAGGAAAGAGATAATGCACCTGGTCATTTATGATACAATGGTATATAAAGGGGGGGGGGTCAGAGCTTCACAGGTTTTTTTTCACAGGATTTTCTAAACTCAATTTTCCCAATCTTAATTGCAAAGAAGGGGTGGTGGCAGTTATGGCTTATTATCCAGGGCTCAACAAAAGAAAGTTATGGATACAGCATAAAGACAGATTTACAAATCATTTTACAAATATTGTTTCATTTATCCTAAAAACACCTCTGGGAAGAAGAAGCTATTATCAACCCCATTTTATAGCTGAGGAAATTGATATGCACAATGATTAAGTAATTTGCTGAGCTTCAAGCATGTAATAAATATCTAAGGCTGTATTTGAATTCTAGTTTTCCTTCCTCCAATTCTGGCTTATGCAATACTAATTAAACTAGACTAATTTAATTTAGAAAACTGCATATCAAATACAATAATTGATTTTATTAATACTAAAAGTTGTAAGATACTAACTGCTCACTTCATTGCTCCAGCCTCATGCTACTTCCTTCTAATACTATGCAAAGAGGCACACCTCTTGTTCTCTAGACCCTGATTTGATGCATTTGGAACTTAAAAGAATCTTTTTTTCTATAACCTAAATTCTTGCCCGCTAAATATTTGAAAGCATGTATGTGTTGTATCATATATCTTAGCTTAGTTCTATTAAAGTTTACATGGGAGAGGGAGGCAAGATAATAGAGATTAGAATCTGAAAAGATTAGAATCACTGCTAGATGGTACAGTGAATAGAAGACCAAAGTAGAAGAAGGAAGCTTTCTCTTTGTTAATTCAAGTCTGATCTCATATATCTACTAGCTGTGTTATCCTAAGTAAATCACTTAACCCTGTTTGCCTCAGTTCCCATCTGCAAAATGAGCTAGAGAAGGAAATGGTAAACCACTCCAATATCTCTGTGAAGAAAAACTCAAATGGGGTCACCCAAAGTCATTCAACACAGCTTATATGATTCAACAATCACCACAAAGAATTCTAATGTGAGGAATTAACAGAGTGAGGACACTGTCATGGAAATATAACCTTAAACTGTGTTTTAATTGTGACTTGAGATTTTATAAGAGATGGAGATATAGTTAAAAATTGAAGGTGTTGTCCCCTGCTGTTTTCCTACTACCCCTCAATTAGCACTTAAGTACTTTTAAAGGTGATGAAGGTTTTGAATTCTATATCTGCCTGTATAACAGATCTCTAGGGAAACTTAAATTAAGAGTTTATTATTATTAACTTGTATTTTTTTTTGTTTCTGAGTTATATTTCCAGGATCAGAATGTGAACCTGGATTCCCCCAAAGAATTAGAGAAAAGGCCAGCCTGGTTGGAGGTGGGGTGCTTCAGGTGCTTCTGCTTTTAGGCTGTTTAATCTTGTGTTTACAAGTTATGCTTTGCACTTTCTCCACTAACAAACAGCTTGTCAGACAGGAGATGCCCTTTCTGCAATGATTGAAATAAATTCCTTTTTGCTTTTTCTTACTCTGAGAATCTCTATTTGCTTTTGTGGATGATACTGCCCCCCACACTAAGAACTAATAATGTATAATCAGGAGATGCTCTGTTCAGATAGAGATTCTTATTTTCCCAGAGAGTAGGGGGTATAAGGAGGGATAGTATAGTAGCTAGCAGAAGTCAGGAAGATATTTCAAGGTGTTAAAGGTGCTCCTAAAGAAAACCCAATCTTTGGGTAGAGACTATAATATTTTGCAGGCAAAACTTATTTAAGTGTTTTAATGTCCTGTTTATTGTGACATTATAGCCATCTTAGTTTTAAAGATTTGGCCTTTAATAGTTGGGAACCTACTTATAAACAGCAAAGATCTAATAAGTATTATTATACTAAGTAGAATTAGAATCATCTGGTGATTCCTTCATGAAGTAGAACACATTCTTTGATTGAATTAGAATGATATTTAGATAGCACATTTTAAAAGTTATATTTTTGACATTGCAATAACACTGGGATTAAAATTAAAAGCAAACATATGATATCCCTTGTCCTCAAGGAACTGATATTCTAAATGGGGAAAAGCATATATAAATGAATGTAGGGAAGGTAATGGGCCTTTGAGGGGTGACAAATGTGAAGAGACTATCTTTGGAACAGAGAGGCCTGGTTCCTGGATAAGATAATATAAAAAAACTCATTAATCAGAATCAGGGATGGAGTTCAAGATTCTATTTTTTAAAATAGTTTTTTTTTAATTTTTTCAAACACATGCAAAGATAGTTTTCAACATTCATCCTTGCAAAACTTTGTGCTCCAAAATTTTCTCTCACCCTCTCTTTCCCTTCCCTCATCCTCAAGACAGCAACCATTCCAGTATAGTCAATTTCAAGATTTCATTTGGATGTAATGGTCTAAGAATGGGACTAAGGAAAGGAGATCATAGAAAGTAGCACAATTAGAAAGAACTAGTATTGCCAAAGAAATTATTTACTCTTATCCTAAGTGACCCTTAAAAGTACATAGAACAATTTGAGGGGAAGTTAGTGTGAATGAGTTCAGACAAGAGCTAGATTGTAGGAGAAACCTATCTTTCAGTAAGAATCAGAGAAGATGCATGGACATGTATAAGGGTAAGTCTGCAAGAAATCTCTTCCAAGTTAAGAGAGCAAAATTTTAGAAATTTAGAGGCAATTCCTTCATTAGCCTCCTTTATTTAAAGATGAAAGATACCATTAAAAATAACTATTTCCACTTCCTTATTTTAAGGAGAAAAGTAAGGCCCAGAGTTTTTATTTGCCTGTTTGCCCAAATATTAAGTTGGCAATGTCTGGATTCAAACCTAGGCTTTGATTACAAATTCAGAACTCTCAACTGCATCATTTTTGCTCCTTGTTTTCATCTCCAACAAAATTAGTCAGCTTTTTGTTGATACATTTTGTTGTTGTTGATGTCATTAGTAGTAATGGACATGGAAAACATCCTCTGATTTATAGTACAGTTTGCTTTTAGAAGTTCTTTCTAATCAAACATTTTAGACTGCATCTATCCCCTATCTATATTGTGATAGACACAAATACTAATGAGAATATAATGTCTTAGTAACAGACAAAACCCTAAAGCGAAGTTTTTAATAATAACTTTTTATTTTCAAAATAAATGCATCGTTTTCAATATTCCCTTTTGCAAAACTTTGTTACAAATTTTTTCTTCTTCCCTTCTCCCCACCCTCTGCTAGATAACAAGTAATCCAAAATATATTTGTAATGCCAGAGAAGCTGAGACAAGACAGAGATTGCTTTTTAATATTTTAATAGTAGAGAATTTGGGCTAGCAGGTTGAACAGGACTCATGTCCAGAGATATTCAACCCCCAAGCCAGCTGCATGGGACTCTTGTCTCAAAGCATTCAGCAGCAAGCAATTAATTCCAGAGACTTTTATAGGGCTCCAGCTATCAAGGGAACAATGGCTAAGGGAGGAGAATACTGGGTGAGTGAATAGGAAAGGATCATAACTTAGTCCTGATAGGATGGGGGTCAAGATAAGAAGATAGTGGGCAGGAGACTTCACATTGAGGACAAGGGTCAGAGACAGCAAAGAGAGGGGGAATTATCCCAGCAGGCATCTGAGATAATTCACTGGGAGTTTTATGACTCTATGGTATTTCAGGGCCTCCAGTCCTAATGGCAAGGAACTAAGGAGTGGGCTATAATAACTTTATTCAGGGCATAATAATTCAAGAAAACTGAGGCATAACATGTTAAACATATGCAATTCTTCTGTACATATTTACACAATGATCATGCTGCACAAGAAAAATCAGATCAAAAAGGAAGAAAATGAGAAAATACAAAAAGCAAGCAACCAACAACCAAAAGGTGAGAATGCTGTGTTATGATCCACATTCAGTTCCCATAGTCCTCTTTTTGGATGCACATGGCTCTGTTCATTATGAGTCTGTTGGAATTGGCCTGAATCACCTCATTGTTGAAGAAAGCCACTTCTGGTTCTCTTCAACAATGAGATGATTCAAATCAATTCCATTTGTTCAGTAACAAAGAAAGCCATCTATATCCAGAGAGAGAGACCTGTGGGATCTGAGTGTGGACCACAACATAGCATTCTCACTCTCTGTTGTTGTTTGCTTGCATTTTGTTTTCTTTCTCAGTTTTTTTTTCCTTCTTGATGGCATTTTTCTTGTGCTAAAAGATGTTGAATGGGACTGATTAGGTGAACTTTTCTCAGTGTGAGGCTAAGTCACATGATCCCTCTTCCCAGCGCCGGAAGATCAGGTCTTGAACCCTAGGTTGCAGGGAGTTATATGGTCTCTAAAGGTTAGACCCTCAGGAAATTGCAGGAAGTAATGTGACCTGTGGAAAGCAGACAACATTGGTGACCACTGGTCAAGGATGGGTATGTCCTTTTAGTCTATCCAATGAAAAGGCTTGGGTCTTTTCCTGTTTAACTGGGTGTTCTACTTCCAGCTGGTCAGGTTCCATGAGCACATGGTGGGAGCTGGGATGGCTCCCAGGTGTGCATCTGGACCTCTCCCTGCAGGGACTAAATAAATGCTTTCTCTTTTGTACCTGAAGATGTCTCTGATTAATTTGGGAAAGGAAGTCTAGCACTCAACTCACACATTGTTGATTTACATATAGCCTGTCACCAAATACTTAACTCTAATTTTACAATAAGATATTGTAAACATCCATTAAAAAAAAAAAAAAGAAAAAGAAAGAAAGAAAAATTCAGACTTCTTTGGTATGAAGGGAAGGTCAATGTTTTTTGTGTGAATTTCTTAGATCTCAAAGGGCACCTGGCCCCTAATGCCTGAAATGTGGTAGAGATAATTGTACCTTCTACAGGTATTAGAAAGCTAGTTGTTGTTTGTCCTTAGTTCTTGAAGAGGACTATGACATCAGGGAGGTGATGTCATGACATGCAAATGAATTGGATTTAAATAAGGCAGGGCTGTGCAAATTACTTACCTCAATTTACCCTCCATGGGGAACCATGGAGGGGACCATCTGGGTTCAATGGCAAGATATATAGATCAGGACTACTGGAGATGACCTTGGATGCAATGGAAAACCTCAGCCTTTTTAGGTTAAGATCTTGAACAGGTCTCAGTTTGACAGACTGCACTCATTCAGTGATTAAAGGTAGATAGCAAATGATTGAGGCAAAGAATCTCCTCTTTCACTTAGTCCAAAAAAAAAAAAAAAGCCTAAATAAATAAATAAAGTTGGGAGGGGAAGATAGTTAACAGTTTCTGAAAGCAGAAATGATTGCTAATAACATTCAATTTGAGTCACTCTGGACCCAAACAATTACCAAATGGGGCTTGACCAATTATAGATAAATATAATTCATGTTAAGGAATGGCAGGGGCAAAATCTACAAGACAATGTTCTAGGAAAATTGGAAGAGGGAGAAAATGTTTTTGGTTGAGGGCTATCTGGTTTGGGAGCAGTGAATGCTAAAAGGAAGGAGTACTCTTCAGCTGAGCTGGCTTGTATAATTTATTTTTTTGGTAAATATTTCTCTTGAAAAAAATTTGGTCAAGAATTAGAGTAGGTAATGAGGAAACCAAATTATCACTCTTTGCAGATGATATGAGAATCATCTAGAGAACTCTAGAGAATCAACTAAAAAACTATTGGAAATAATTTACATTAGCAAAGTTGCAGGATACACAATAAATCCACATAAATCATCAGCATTTTTATGTATCACTAACAAAAAACAACAGCAAGAGATACAAAGAGAAATTCCATTTATAATAACTGTCAATAGTATAAAATATTTGGGAATCTATCTGCCAAGGGAAAGTCAGGAACTATATGAGCAAAACTACAAAACACTTTCCACACAAATAAAGTCAGATCTAAACAATTGGAAAAATATTAAGTGCTCTTGGATAGGTCAAGTGAATATAATAAAGATGACAATACTACCTAAAATAATCTATTTATTTAGTGCTATGCCAATCAAACTCCCAAGAAATTATTTTACTGACCTAGAAAAAATAACAAAATTCATCTGGAAGAACAAAAGGTCAAGAATTCCAAGGGAATTAATGAAAAAATTGCCAATGAAGATTACCTAGCTGTGTCAGATCTAAAACTCTATTACAAAGCAGCAGCCATCAAAACCATTTGGCACTGTCTAAATAACAGAGTAGTTGATGAGTGGAATAGGTGAGGTTCACAGAACAAGATAGTCAATGACTATAGCAATCTAGTGTTAGTCAAACCCAAAGACTTCAGCTTTGGGGATAAGAATTCAGTATTTGACAAAAACTGCTGGGAAAATTGGAAACTAGTAGGCAGAAACTAGGCATTGACCCAGACCTAACATCATATACCAAGATAAGGTAGAAATGGGTTCATGATTTAGACATAAAGAATGATATTATAGGGGCAGGAGGACCTGAGTTCAAATCTGGTCTCAGACACTTAACATTCCCTAGCTGTGTGACCCTAGGCAAGTCACTTAACATCAATTGCCTCAGCAAAAGAGCAAAAAAAAAAAAAAAAAAAAAAAAAAAAAA
>JAJPUD010000922.1:320650-331068 GCA_023553655.1 Myrmecobius fasciatus
AAAAACAAAAAAAAAAAAAAAAAAAAAAAAAAAAAAAAAAAAAAGCTTAAAAAGCTGTAAGAACTGTGATAGATGACCATTTGTGATTCCAGAGGACTAATGAAACAGATATTCATTACAAAAAATGGTGAATTTAGTGAATGGAGTGAGACATACATGTTTTTATATGTAGCAATTGGGACAATTTTCTTTTTTGATTTGACTATGTATATTTACAAGGAATTTGATTTTTTCTTTTTATTCTGATGGAAGAGGAGTGAGAGGAAATTGATTTTTGTTATTTTTTTTAATAGAAAGGTGGGGGTTGCTACAGATGTGAAACATTACATTAACTTTCAGTTAAGGTCACAGTGCTATTATTTTTGCCTAATGGTTTTACTTTGTTGCAAGAGAAGGCTCACAAGCAATAGTGATTTGTAAATGTTTGTAATATAAAAATAAACATCATTTTAAAAAAAGAAAATGGTAAAAAGATGAACATATCTAAAATAAGTCTACTGTTTCCCTTTTCTCCTAAATAGTTGTGATTAAGAGGCAACATTAATATTCTGTGGATCATGCATTATTTACATACATGATGAAAAATACTGGTCCATTTGTGTTTTGAATTAATTCAACAGACATTAAATGAGAGCTTCTGGGCTATACAAAAATGAGTAAGAAATACCTAACCTAAAAGCAACTTCTGTCTGCAAAAGATTAAGTTTACTAAAGTAACAAAATGACAAAGATATGTTATTCTGTAAATAGGAAAATGAAAAATAGAAAGCTTTTATTTAACTCAATAGTTTCCATGTTTATAATCCTTTAAACACTTTTCTCATAACAGCCTTACTTTAAAAGAAAATCTTGTCTGTCCTCATTCTAATTAAAAAGGTAAACTCAGGAAAATCAAACAAAAGGAGTTTATTGTAACACAACAAAGTAGCGATGTAGGATGCTGCCACTAGGAATTAAAATTGCATGTTGTTTTGATAGACAGGAATAACAACAATTTTGATTGTCCTTGCTTCTACTATATAATAAGCAGCTCAATTCAATAAACATTTATTAAGTACCCATTATGTCCCAGGTTCCATGCTGAACACTGAAGATACAAATAAGAAAAACAAAGGTAGCCCTTGCCCTCAAGAAGTTTAAAATATAATGGAGGATAATACACCAAAAGTAGCTAATAGGAGAAAGGGATCTAAGTGAGGCTATTCTGAGGACAAGATGCTTCTTGGATTAGTTACCAAGCAGAACCACTGATGGAAAATAGAGGCTTTGGGAGTTTATTGCTCCACTTCCTAATTCTTCAATCAGAGGACAGAGCCATCTGAGGGAGCTGAGATTTTGAATATCAAAAATCCAGTCAGTCTGCATGGTGATGAAATTGTAGGGGATAAGCTTATCTTGATGTTCCCTGGAACTGAAACCAAGTGGAACTGCTGATGAAAAATGAAGAGAAGACCAAAAGCATTTTGAGTGCCATTATTATACAACTCTGGAAGATTAGCATTTTAGGTAAAGTGTCTCCAAAGTGTGTCTAAAAATGTATACAAGATAGTTAAAACTACTCTGTGGGATAGTGACCCTTACCCAAATTAAAATCAGAGATTTTCAAGGTAAAAAGAAAAAAAGGACTTATTGTCTCACCAGAAAGAGCAACTCTACAGACAAGCTGTTAGTAGAGAAGTGCAAAGCATAAGCTAAAAACCCAGGATTATATAGATCTTAACACAGAAGCCCCCATGCCTGCTCTAACCTTTTCTCCCATTGGCTGTATAATGCTCCGGAGAAACTGAGGCAGTACTACAGATTAGAGATTATTAATATTTTATAACTATATACATATAATTATAGATATATAGATATATAATTATATAAATATAATATTATAGTAGTGGAGAGTTTAGAATCCAAAGCTATGGATGGTTCTGAATGGGACTCTTGTCTCAAAGCATCCAGTCCATGGAGAGTTTAGACTGGCAGCCATATTAGCCAGCCATCTGGATCTCAATGTATCCAGCCCCTAGTGAGGGGCTCCAAGGATTCTTTTAGGGTTCTGATGTTCAGGGAAACAAAGGCATAAAGGAAGGGTAAGGCACTTGGTGGGGAGTAGGAGTTCCAGGAAAGGACTATCAATTCAGTTCTGATAAGTTTGGGAAGAACCTAGGAGATACTGAGTCTGAAGCCAAAAGATAAGGGGTATGTCTAGGTATTGGAGATGGGCCATCTGGAGGTTTTATGACTCTTTGGAATGCCAGTGGCCATAACTCTGCAGCCCCAATTATCTCAGTCCTAATGTTCAGAAAGAACGGTTTGCACCAGGCAGAACAACTGGGAAACTGAGACATGGGAACTGTGACACAACAGCTGGGAAATTCTAATTTACCCAGGTTATATATTATCTCAGAAACAAAGAATACTAGTCAAAAACACACTTTTTAATTTATTAGGTATTTAATGCTAAGGAAAAGTAAGACAGGAGGGAGGAAGAGACAGGAGGGAAATGTTTGTTTATCCAAGATAATCAAACACCTGTAGCTTTTAGCTGTAGCTCAATTTATTATCGCAAAGTCTTAAATTACAATTAAGGGGATGGGTAGAGCTCCACAGAATATATTATCTGTCTTCTGGATCCTGTTCAGTGGTTGCATTGACTGCTAGAGTTACTTCTTTTTTTAGCTGGAAATTGGAGCAGGTAAAATTTCTTTCAAGTCGCTTGCTCAAAGGAGTAATCTGATTTTCTTTTAACACCAAGATCTATAAAAATATAATTTCTGAAGGTAAGAAATACTAAATTTTGAGGGAAAGAAAAAGAGAAAAGGAAATATTGGGTCATAAGTCAACATTATGCTACTTATAGGACAGAAAGTTAAACATTTATTATATACTGTGCTGTCAGTAACAATAGCTAGGCCTGAACACAAAGTTGATTATGAAGATCTTGTAAGTGGCTAAGATACCACATAGGCTCAGTTGTATTTTCAATATCAAGTATGATTTTAGTGAAAATGTATTCATAGATTCACTAAGATGAATAGAAAGTATAAAGTTTTAAGAATGGTAATTCTAAGAGAAAAGGTAGTTTTTAGTTAAATGTTAAATTTGTGTTCAGCTGAAATAGTATTTCTTAGGATCTCAGCTATATGACTTAATAATTTGAATGCAAATTATTTACCATAATGATTTTTTGGGGGTCTAGAATATATCCTTCTATAAATCTGGGACATATCCTCTCCCAAATATACATGCATCCTACCTATCATCTAACTATAGCACATGTACAGTGTTATTTATACATAAATCAAGCATACAGGCTTTTGTATAAACATACATGTAGAAACATATAACAATGTGACTTTCCTCCCCAGAGTTCTGCCACATTTATAATTTTCCTTTTTTATCAGCTTCATCCCTCTAATAGGTATAAGGTAAATACCTCATGCCAATTCTCAAGATTGCTTAATTAGCAGTGATTTAGGAGCTTTTTTTATATAGCTCTCCATAGCCTGAGTTTCTTCCCTGAAAACTACATATTTTTATCTTTAGACCATTTATCAATTGGGTAATGTTTCTTTTCCTTATACATTTGAGTCAGTCCTTTATGTAGTTAGAAATGATACTTTCATTAGAGAAACTGACTGAAATTTTTTTTTTAAACCATTTATTCTCCATAACTAGATGGACTAGCAGAGAAAGCATGAAGCACAGATAAGATTATAGGGCTCCCAGACATAAGGAGGAAGGGCACTGATGGGATCATTACTTGAACTTTTCATCCTTAAGTAGGTCTTTTGTTCAGGTGGACTTTAGATTACAATCCCATAAGAGGTGGGATGGGGGTTGTCTCTAGACACCCCATTTTATTGTGTCAAACCCCCAAGTTTATATTTCCTTTATAAGGATCTATCTGCTCATGGTGTAGATTTTTTGCTAAATCCCTTTTAGGATTAATCCACCACAGCTCATGGTGTCCTCTTATTGTTAATTTTTGGGAGTGCTTTTAGTTGTTCAAAAGTTTTTAAATTTTATATGATCACAACTGTTAATTTTATCTTTTGTGATCTTCTCTATTCTTTGGTCATGAATTTTTCTTCTATCCATAGACTAATAGGTAACACCAATTTTTATATAAAATGTAACCTTTTATATATAGGTCTTGAATTTTTTTTCTCCCATTCTTGTATTTGTGACCCCATGATTTATTGAAGACCTTTCTCTTTTTCTGGATAGGGTTCAGATCATGCTTACTTTGTTCTTGCTTCCTAGTTGCCATGGTGATATAAAGTCAAGATGCTGCTGATATTTCTCCTTATACCCAGGGCACTAAATATGCTGCATTCAATTCAGCTGATTCCAACTCAATTCAATTTAACCAAATTGAAAGTTTCATGAAAGTTTCATGAGTTCATGAAAACAACTACTCTGTGGAAGACACTGTGATGTCTTACCATACAATAATTTTTTTTTTTTAATTACATAGACCCTGTCTTTGAGAAAGGTAAAATCTTATAGGAGAGGTATGAAGTATGAACAAATAAGTATGATACAAATTAGTACAAAGAGAGAACGAAGGCAAGATCTAGACAAAGTACTCAAAACTTGAAAGAATATTTTGAGCTGAGAGAACAAAGGGAGGCTGCTTGGAGTTTCTGGCATCTGATCTGGACTTCAAAGAAGTAGAATTTCATTAGCAAGACAAACAATTAAGTAGATATAGATAGACAAAACATTCACTGAGAGCTTATTTTGGACTAAGCCCTGTGCTAAGCACTATGAATATAAGTAAAAGTATACATAGTAGCTGTACTCAAGAAGCTTATTTTCTAGTATTAGAAGGGAAAACAAACAAAAACAACAAAGGGGATTGTGGTGGGTATTCAGGATGGAGAAGACTAGAAGTGGAATAGAGGCCCAGGACCTAGAAAGACAAGACAAAAGCTCACCTATCATAGCCGGGGGCCTGGAGTAGAATCCAAATTACTTATAGGGAAGAGATAAAGGTAATAGAGAAGAGAAGGCATGGACTTGATCAGCTTGGAAAGAATGAGATTGAGGGGATTCAAGATGTGAATGTGTGAGCAAAAGTATTGAGGCTGGACAATGCTAGAAGAGATCAATTAACAGATGGTATTTAAATATGACTAAACTTTAAGAGCTATATTTCTCACTCTTTTGTATCTACTCATTTTCTAGTTTCCATTTTAGAGAAATAATGCTTCTTACTATTTAATTTTTTAAAATTTTGAATTGATTCCCATTCTATATGAGGAACCTCTATGAAGACATATTATGGACTATTTAGTATTATAATAAAATAAAACCTAGAAAAATTAATCTGACCATATTTATAGTTGTGGTCCAATGCTGCTGCCTATTGCTCTGTAAACTAGCCTCTTCTGCATGTTTAGATTTCTCAGAACATCTTTTCTGTGGGTGTTTGGCAATGTGTAAGAATTTTTCAGGTCTGTCTCTGTGGGAGGCTTTTCCTGCAGCTGTTGGGGGTTGCATGACCCTTATTTTAGGCTAGAGACTATTGCTGGTATAGAACAGAGCTCTTTTGTCTCTTTTACATCTTGTAGACCAAAGCTTCTTAAATTATGGGTTGCAACCCCATATAGGGTCTCATGACTTAATGTTGGAATTGTAAAATTATGATCTATTATTGGTAAATGTTTGATTTGTATACTTATTTTATGTATTTACACACCCAGGTTTGCATAAAAATTTCTTGGGCAAAAAAGTTTTGAGTGGAAAAAGTTTAAGAAATTCTACTGTAGACTAGGGGTCTGCATATTTTATTAGAAATTAGGGAATCTTAGGGACTTGTTTTGGGTCAGTAGAGCCACTGGCAGATCTTTTGACTGCAATAAGAGATGGCTGCTAGGATTCTGCCTAAGAAATGTGTTCTGAAATATTATCTTTATCCCAATAAAGCAGAAGTGGAATGGGCTATAGGGGGAGAAGGCAGCCTTGACCACAATAACACAGAAATTAATTTGTATTTGTAGATCTTCTTCTTAATATTTAAAGTATCAACTCTGAGTTACATTGAAAGGGGATGGGAATGAGAAAGGAAATCATGGAACTTGGAATGTCAAAGATGGGTAAAGCATTGAAACAAGTGGATCAACTAGAGAGCAGAGTGAAAGTAATGAATATCAGTGGTGTAGAGGACAAATAAAACAGGAAAGGAAAATGGGAAGGATGGAAAAACTCATTAGTTTTCTTCTTATTGCCAGTGTAAGGGAAGAGGAGTAAATGGGTTTCTCCAGTCTTTGAACAGGACTTTCCCATTTCATTGCTTCTCATACATAGTCCTACTCATTGGGGTATAGAATGGCAATTCTCATCCCTTCAAATATGCCTTCCTGATTTTACTTGAAAAGCTTCTTATTCTTCCTACTTAGCTTAACTTTTTCATAGTAATTCCACAAAGAAATACAGAAAAAACTTGGCAATACTTCTTATAGGAGTGGTCATAGACATCAACAAAAAGATAAGCAGTTGCATTTCATGCCATCCACACTGCATTGGAACTGTGTTGGATAGCACCCATCACAAAACTTAATGTGACTGAAGCTTTTCAGATTTAAAATGCTACAGACACAAAGAAGAAGAAAATAGTTTTCTTTTCCTTGTGGAAAATGAAAATGGAAAAGTTTGATATGGTAAATAAAAATTATATTAAGTAATAAAAACTTCTAGTGGAAAAGTACATTTTCAGAATTATATTCTCCTGCTACAACTGTCAAAGCACATCTCTCCAGTTTAATTTTAAAATTCATTAAATACACTGTTTCCTTAGCTTAGACATTGCCATCTGGAACAAAGTTTGCTGCTGGTGTGAAATAAAGGGAAAAGTTTTCTTTTCCCCTTCCTAATAGAAGGGATGGGAATAGATGAAAATAAATCTAGTCATTCTTAAGGAAAAAGAAAAAATGAGAATTTGGGATTTATAAAAATAATAAAGTAGTCATTTTCAAGGTTAGAATTTAAGAACCTAGTATACTTTTATTTCTATTTTATATTGCTTTTTGCTAAGAGAGTACCTATATAAAGGCTCTAGCCCTTCTCTTATAACATCCTGTATCAACATAATTAGTTACTGATTATTAAATATGAATGAATATATAAATGTTGGGGTTGAGGATTACAGGTCTGAATTCTTTTCTTCTCACATGTTTTTTTCCCTTAGTCTAATTTTTTTTATACAATATGATAGATATGGAAATATATTTAAAAGTATTGCACTTATTTAACCTACATCAGATTACTTACTGTCTTGAGGAGGGAGAAGGTAAGAGAGGGATGGAGAAAAATTTGCAACACAGTTTTACAAAAATGAATGTTGAGAACTATCTTTACATGTATTTGAAAAAAATAAAATATTATTTAAAAAGGAAGTTGTATAAAAATTTTGCAATAATGAACAACTAATGGAGTTGTTCTCTTTAATTTTATTAGAGAAGCATATCCCTACAACTTCAAAAGATCACAGAGGCCTTCTAGTCAATACAATAACATCTTCCCTCATTATCTCTGCTATCTCCTTTTTTTCAGTGATTATCAGCAATGGGGGGAAGAGAATCCACATTCCTCTACAGCCCCCATCCCCATATGCAAATATAATGCAGAACTCCATTGAATATTCCATTGTTGTTTTCATTATTCAGTCCTATCCTACTCTGTGTAACCCCAGGAACCATAGCATGCCAGGCTTTTCAATCCTCCACTATCTCCTGAAGTCTTGTCTAAGTTCATGTTTGTTGTTTCCATAACATTATCCATCTCAAATTCTGCTATACTCCTTTGCTTTTAATCTTTCCCAACATCAAGACCTTTTCTGATGACTCCCATTTGCTCATTATATGGCCAGAGTATTTAAGTTCCTGTTTTAGTATTTGACCTTCAAGCGAATAGTCTGATTAATTTCTTTAAGTATTGACAGATTTGATCTCCTTGAATTCCAAGTCTTCTCCAGTATCACAATTTGAAAATGTCAATTGTATTTATACTCAACTTTCTTCATAGTCCAACCTTTATAGCCATACTTTGCCATTGGAAAAATTGTAGTTTTGTTGGCAAGGTGATATTTCTGCTTTTTAGTAAGCTGTTCACATTTACCATAGCTTTCCTTCCAATGAGTAAGCATCTTTTAATTTCATGGATGTAATCGTTGCCTTCCATAATGATTTTTGAGAACAAGAATATAAAATCTAACACTGTTTCCATTTCTTCTCCTTCTATTTACTAGGAAGTTGATGGGATCTTAGGTTGTCACAATCTTAGGTTGTTTTTTTTTTTTTTAATTTTATTTTATGTTAAGCTTCAAACCAGCCTTTACACTCTTCTCTTCCACCTTCAAGAAAGGTGGAATTCTTCACTTTCTTCTATCAGAGTGGTATGATCTGCAAATCTAAGACTGTTGATATTTTTCTGGCAACTTTAATTCAGCTTTTAATTCGTCCAGATTGCATTTCTTTCTTTCTTTCAAAAGATCATTTTCATGACTATAAATGATTTTGTTTTCTTCATTGGAAAAACTATCTGTTCATATACTTTGACCATTTATTAATTGGGGAATGACGTATTCTTATAGAATTTATTATATTATATCCCTATATTAATATATTATTATATTATATTCCTATAGATTTGCATATTTTAGATTTGAGAACTTTGTCTGATAAACTGTTGATAAAATACCCCCCTCCAATTTTTTGTTTTCCTACTGATCTTGACTATATTTGTTTTATTTGTACGATCCCTTTGTAATTTTTTTTCTTTTTTTTTTTTCTTTTCAAAACATATGTATGGGTAATTCTTCAACATTAACCCTTACAAAGCTTTCTGTTACAAATTTTTCCTCCCTACTCCCCACCCCTCCCCTAGATGGCAGGATATCCACTACATGTTAATTATGTTAAAATAGTTGACAAATCGAATATATGTATACATATTTCCACACTTATCATTGTTGTGCAAGAAAAATCGTATCTACAAGAAAGAAAAATCAGATAAAGGAAACACAATGCAAGCAAACATCAATTGGGAGCATGAAAATGTTATGTTGTGGTCCACATTTCACATCCCTCTCTCAGGGTGTATATGGCTTTCTTCAGTGAACAATTGGAGGTGGTTTGAAACATTTCATTGTTGAAGAGAGCCATGTCCATCAGAATTGATCATCATATAGTATTGTTGTTGCCGTGTATAATGATCTCCTAGTTCTGCTCATTTCACTCAGCATCAATTCATGTAAGTCTCTCCAGGCCTCTCTGAAATCATCCTGCTGGTCATTTCTTACAGAACAATAATATTCCATAATATTCATATACCATAATTTATTCAGCCATTCTCCAATTGATGGGCATCCATTCAGTTTCCATTTTCTAGCCACTACAAAAAGGGCTGCCACAAACATTTGCACATGTGGGTCCCTTTCCTTCCTTTATGATTTCTTTGGGATATAAGCCCAATAGAAATGCTGCTGGGTCAAAGAGTATGCACAGTTTGATCACTTTTTGAGCATAGTTCCAAATTGCTCTCCAGAATGGCTGGATTGGTTCACAACTCCACCAACAATGCATCAGTGTCCCAGCCTTCCCACATCCCCTCCAACATTCATTATTATGTTTTCCTGTCATTTTAGCCAATCTGACAGGTGTGTAGTGGTACCTCAGGGTTGTCTTAATTTGCATTTCTCTGATCAATAGTGATTTGGAGCACCTTTTCATATGACTATAAGTAGTTTTAATTTCATCCTCTGAAAATTGTCTGTTCATATCCTTTGACCATTTATCGATTGGAGAATGGCTTGAATTCTTATAAATATGAACAATTCTCTATATATTTTAGAGATGAGACCTTTATCAGAACCCTTAAATGTAAAGATGATTTCCCAATTTATTGCTTCCCTCCTAATCTTGACTGCATTGGTTTTGTTTGTTTGTTTGTTTGTTTTTTTTTTTTTTAAAAGCTTTTTATTTACAAAACATATGCATGGGCAATTTTTCAACATTGACCCTTGCAAAACATCCTGTTCCAAATTTTTCCCTCCTTCCCCCTATCCCCTCCCCTAGATGGCAGGTAGTCCTATACGTGTTAAGTATGTTAAAATATATGTTAAATCCAATATATGTATACATATTTATACAGTTATTTTGCTGCACAAGAAAAATCAAATCAAGAAAGAAAAAAAAACCTGAGAAAAAACAAAATGCAAGCAAACAACAACGGAGAGAGTGAGAATGCTATGTTGTGGTCCACATTCAGTTCCCACAGTCCTCTCTTTGCCTCTCTTCATTACTGAACAATCGGAACTGGTTTGAAACATTTCATTGTTGAAGAGAGCCATGTCCATCAGAATTGATCATCATATTGTCTTCTTGTTGCTGTGTACAATGATCTCCTGGTTCTGCTCATTT
>JAJPUD010000922.1:346557-366237 GCA_023553655.1 Myrmecobius fasciatus
CCCTAGATGACAGGTAATCTAATACATGCTAGATAGGATAAATTATATGACAAATACAATACATGTATACATATCTATACAGTTATCTTACTGCACAAGAAACATCAGATCTAGAAAGAGAAGCAAAAAACAACCTAAGAAGGAAAACAGAATGCATGGAAACATTCACAGAAAGCGTTAAAATGCTGTGTTGTGGTTCACTCTCAGTTCCCACAGGCCTCTCTCTGGATGTATATGACTATCTTCATCGAAGCACAACTGGTTTGAATCACATCATTGTTGAAGAGAACCATCAAAATTGATCATCGTATAGTCTTGTTGCTGTATATAATGTTCTCCTGGTTCTGCTGAGTTCACTCAGCATCAGTTCATGCAAGTCTCTCCAATCCTCTCTGAAATCTTCCTGTTGGTCATTTCTTACAGACCCCTTATCTTTCAAACCGTCTTTCCCTGTGTGTGTGTCTTAGACAACCACAACATGGACACCTTGAGCTGAAATTTTAAGAGGAGGTCCTTGAGCTGCTCCCTCTTACCTTTGTTTCTGTTCTGTGTTTCTTTGCCGTCCTTAGTTTCAGATTCTAGAGGTGATCCTATAGGACTCAGGAGCTTGAGTCATGAAAACTTTGGAGCCAGGATTTTAGATAGCATGATACAGCCACCTAGCTCAGGAAAATATCCCTGAAATTTTCCTGGGACTCAAGCCTGGGAGGAGTGTGGTTTGGACTTGTAATTCTGCCTCTCATATGTTGAGTAACAAAAGATTAAATCTTTTGAAATAAATATTTCTTTGTGAAAGCTAATACAGAAATCAGTGCTTTGATGGAATCAGGATGAAAGAAAATTTCTTCATTTAGCTGAGGGAACATTAGTAGGGTTTGGAAACATTTGCAGAAAATCTAGACATACCCAAATCCCTTTTAAGGTTACTAGAGAACTTTAGAGGAGGAGGAAATTTAACATCCCTCATCTGCTTATCATAGGAACACATAAAAGTGGTTTTTTTTTATACTATCAGAGTTTATAGACCTCCCCCCCAAAAAAAATCTTTCTACTGACCCTTTGGGGTATGGATTCCAGGTTAAGAATCCTTAGAGTAGAGAAGAAAATACCCTTTATCTTTCACTATCTGCCACTGAATATTTGCCTTTATACCATTTAAAACAAATTTAAAATAAATAACAGTTACAGTTTGTTTCTCAGCTCACAGGAGGACATTTTCTGACTAGGTCTTTTTTGGTGCTTGTTAAATTCCTTCTCTCCACTTTAATTTGAGAAGCAGTAGGATAGGATGATCTTATCATTTTATGAAGGATCTTTGTTTTGTCATTTTGCCTTTAGTGACTAAAGGGTACCTTGCCAATGGAGAAAGAAGCAGCAAACTTATATGTTTAAAAGGGATAGTTTTATCATCTGTCTGTATGAAAATATTACTTTTTAGTATATATATGTATATATTCTCAAGGGCAGGTTAATTAATTTCCACTTGTTTTTTTTTCCTTTGGGGTGTGGGGTGGGTTTTTTTTTTTGGCATCATAGACTGAAATCACAATAATGCCTCAGGATTAAATAGAACAGCTAGTCTCAGTCTGTCTGATGTACCTCAAACAAGCTTTACAATTCTATACGCATCAGGGTCCTTGCCACCTGAGAAGCAGCCTTCACAAACTGGAACAAAGTGGAGCTACCAAAATGATTGATGACATCCAATTTAAACTCAGAATCCAAACAAATGTTGAGAGAATGCCTCTTCAGTCCCCTACCTATCTTTAGACATCTAATTCTCCTATGCCAGAATTGTTTCTCCTATTTTCCTCTATCTCTTAGCATCACTAAACTCCTTCAAAACTTAGCTGAATCACCAATTTCAATGAGGTCTTTCCTGCTTTCCATATATCTCCCCCCTCCTGCTCCTGGTAGAATTCCCTCCACCTCTATCCTTATATTTTTTGTCTATTTTTTTATCTTATGTATAAACATTATTTCCACAAATATTGATGTTAAATTTGGTGAAGGCAAGAAATATTTCATTTCTTTGTATCCCTATCATGTAGCATACAGCTAAGTAACACAGTAGTTCTGTGCCTGAAGTTAGGAAGACTCAACTTCCTGAGTTCAAATCCAGTTTCAAACACTAGCTGTGAAACCCTGACCAAGTCACTTAATCTTGTTTACCTCAGTTTCCTTATCTGTGAAATAAACTGGAGAAATAAATGCCAAATCACTCCAGTCTTTCTACCAAGAAAACTCGAAATGGAGTCATGAAGAGTTGGACATTACTTTAAAATGACTGAACAGCGGCAACATATAATATAGACACATTAAACAGAAGAAAGTTATTAGTCACAGAGGTCATTAATAAATACTTTAAAAATTGATTCCTTTATAAAAATAATTATGGCAAAACCATTTTCAGATAGTTATCTACTCTTATGTTAAATGCCTCTATAGGACTTTACTAGATAAAGTGTAAGAATGATGGAGTATAGCTTCTAGGGGAAATAGCAGTAAGGCCCCTTCTTACTCCCCCCCACCTTAGAGTGCTATTGTTCCAACAATCTGTCTGTCAATGATTGCAAAGTCTTCTGACCTAGGAATATAATAATATTTCTTTCTTTAGACTTTAGGAAAGATATATTAGTAATCCTGAGACCCTCTGATCTTAGAATGCTATTGTTTTAACAATTTGTCTGTCATTGATTCTTAAGTCTTCTGGCCTTAGAATAGTCCTAAAAACATTACTGATAACAGACAGATAATCTGTTGGTCAGTGATAACCAAATTTCCTGAGACAATAGTGAATAGAATGCCCCTCAAACCTACCTGAAAGTCATAAAATGAGCAAATAAGTAACATGAAGCTCTGATCTAATTCTGTCCTATAAATCTAAACCCTTTGTCTCTGTTCCTTGCTAAATTCTTTTGGAACTTAGCCCACTTCAACTGGTATAACAATTACAATAAACTTTGCCCCTTGACTTGGATATGGGTACAAGCCTGCAAATTCTTTTGAGACACCTTGCAACATCTATCTGCAACTCCCAACCTTTAGGGGTCCCTTCTGAATCTCAATAGGAGTGTCTCAAAATCCATAAGGTCAAGGAGAACATGCTGAATTTCTTATTGATCTTGTTGATATTTTGGTGTTTTATAAGCCTTCAGTGAAAATGGAAACAGAGCAAGACCATACCACTTCCTTCAAAAATTACAGCAATTCTTCTTTCTTTCAGGCTCACATCCCCATTTTGTTATCTTCTGTCAGTTGTAAATCTCCTGGGCTTGGACTAAGTATTGTCTAGGTAATTGTCTCAAGGTTTTTAAAGTCTATAGGCCTGTCTTTATACACTAATATTTTTCTTGCTCCTTGAGCAACCTCACTTCCATCATCAGTCTCAGTAGTGTTATTTTCCAATCTGACCCTAATCTCACTGTCCATCTCACTTTTGTTTCCAAATTTATTTCTACATTTCCATAGACTGTTGTTATCCTGAGCAAAGAAAGAAAAAAAATAGTTCTTGAAATCTAATGTGCTTGTTTTGTACATTTTCAAAAGAAAGAGACACTTGGCCAATTGTATGCAACTCTGAGAGAGTTGTTCCTTTCTAGTCAGGGATGATGAAAAATGGAAGTCTCTGAAAATAAAGGAAGGGCTTTTTGCAACATAAATTGTTTCAGAAAAATTAATTCATGTAACTACATTGTGTGATGTTTAAAGTGTTTGAAAGATAATTATTGGGCAATTAATCATTTCATTAATAATGCTAGCATTTTTTTTAATTTAAAGCTTTTTATTTGTATGATATGTATATGGGTAGTTTCCCAATATTGATCTTTACAGAGCTTTCCATTACAAATTTTACCCCCAGTCCCCTCCCCTCCCCTAGATGGCAGGAAGTCCACTACATATTAATAATGTTGAAATGCTTGAGAAGTTATGCAAGAAAAATCCTATCTACAAGAAAAAAAAGAATCAGAGAAAGGCAACACAATGCAAGCAAATGTCAATAGAGATCATGAAAATGTTACGTTGTGGTCCATATTTCATATCCCTCTCTCTGGGTGTATATGGTTTTCTTCATTGAACAATTTAAACTGGTTTGAGACAATTCTTTGTTGAAGAGAGCCATGTCCATCAGAATTGATCATCATGTAATACTGTTGTTGCCGTGTATGGTGATCTCCTGGTTCTGCTCGTTTCACTCAGCATCAGTTCATGCAAGTCCCTCCAGGCCTCTCTGAAATCATCCTGCTGGTCATTTCTTACAGAGCAATAATATTCCATAACATTCATATACCATAATTTATTCAGCCACTCTCCAATTGATGGGCATCCCTTCAGTTTCCAGTTTCTAGCCACTACAAAAAGGGCTGCCACAAACATTCTTGCACAGGTGGGTCCCTTTCCCTCTTCTAAGATCTCTTTGGGATATAAGCCCAGTAGAAACACTGCTGAGTCAAAGGGTATGCACAGTTTGACAACTTTTTGAGCATAGCTCCAAATTGCTCTCCAGAATGGTTGCATCCGTTCACAGTTCCACCAACAATGTATTAGTGTCCCAGTTTTCCCACATCCCCTCCAACATTCATCGTTATCTTTTCCTGTCATTTTAGCCAATCTGGCAGGGGTGTAGTGGTACCTCAGAGTTGTCTTAATTTGCATTTCTCTGATCAATAGTGATTTGGAGCAACTTTTCATATGACTAGAGATGGTTTTAATTTCATCATCTGAAAATTGTCTGTTCATATCCCTTGACCACTTATCTATTGAAGAGTGGCTTGAATTCTTATATATATGAGACAATTCTCTATATATTTTAGAAATGAGGCCTTTATCAGAACCATTGAATGTAAAGATGATTTCCCAATTTGATGCTTCCCTCCTAATCTTGTCTGCATTTGTTTTGTTTGTACAGAAACTTTTTAACTTAATATAATCAAAGTTATCCATCTGGTGTTCAATTAGAAGTTCCAGGTCTTCTTTGGACATAAATTTATTCCATCTCCACAGGTCTGAGAGATAAACTATATTACGTTCCTCTAACTTGCTTACAAAGTCCCTCTTTATATCTAGATCATGAACCCATTTAGATCTTATCTTGGTATGTGGTGGTAGGTATGGGTCAAGCCCTAATTTCTTCCACACTAGTTTCCAATTTTCCCAGCAGTTTTTGCCGAATAGTGAGTATTTATCCCAAAAGCTGGGGTCTTTCGGTTTATCGAACACTAGATTGTTAAGGTTATTACCTAGATTGTCCTGATAACCTATCCTGTGCCACTGATCGACTGCTCTATTTCTTAGCCAGTACCAAACGGTTTTGATGACCGCTGCTTTATAATATAGTTTTAGATCTGATACAGCAAGGCCACCTTCATCTGCCTTTTTCTTCATTAATCCCCTTGAGATCCTTGACCTTTTGTTCTTCCAAATGAACTTTGCTACTATTTTTTCTAGATCTGTAAAATAATTTCTTGGGAGTTTGATTGGTATGGCACTAAATAAGTAGATTAGTTTGGGTAGTATTGTCATTTTTATTATGTTTGCTCTACCTACCCATGAGCACTTAATATTTTTCCAATTGATTAGGTCTAATTTTATTTGTGTGGAAAGTGTTTTGTAATTTAGTTCATATAGTTTCTGACTTTCCCTTGGCTAATGCTAGCATTTTTACAAAAAGGTCAGTGGTACTAATGCCAAAGACCCCTTGTGGCTGTTGGCTCATAGTTTTTATGCTCTTGGAAGAGTGGGTATTCCTGAGGATGTCAAACAACTCTCATTGGTTAGCAATTAATAAGAGAATAAATATTATAATAGGAATTGTAATTATATTATCATTATCATTCCAATGAGGGACTGAGAGAATGATTTAATGTTGCTCTTAGAAAAAGAAACTTATTTCTATACCCAGACCACCTCTAACTTCAGACAATTTAACCAAAGAATTTATCCCCATCCAATCCTGAGTAGAATACAAGAAACTTCTCCACCTTAGATTAAATTCCTTGTAAAGTTGAATGGATCTGACCAAGATTGAGGAGAGTTAATTCAATTTCATTATCAGTAATGTCCTTCAAGAGACTGAACTTTGAAATGAGGACTGTGGGAAAAGCAAGAATACTGGATCTCCCCAAATAATTGGTTATTAATAATCATTCCTCTGAATTATATACAATTAATTTTTTTTTGCTATTCTGCCTAACCATTTGAATTTAGCAATATTGAAATTAGTGGTAGAACCTCATTATTTTCTAGATGTTTAAAATACTATCATGAAGGGAGGCAATGTTAAGTTTCCTTCTCCTCTTGTACCTCCATACTCTAGCAACTGTCTTCAAGTATTTTCCCATATAAAAAGTCTTACAGGGCTTAGAGGACAGAGATCCTGTCCATAGATAGATCAGGATCTTTAAATATTAGACATGAAATATTAAGTACCAGGTTGTCTATTTATGTGGTATATAACAGTTATACACTTCAAGTCTTTTTTTTTTTATTTATCTACAAAATAGAAACAGTAATGTTGAAGTTCAAAAGGAGACCCCCAAAAGGATGGGGTTTCAGTTTACTGTTGCAAGGAGTTTCAAAAGAATTTGCACATTTGAACCCATCTCCAAGTCAAGGGGCAAAGTTTATAATTGTAATGCCAATTGAAGCAGACTAAGTTCCAAAAGGATTTAGCAGAGAATCAGGAGCAAGAAGACAGATCTGGTTCTTCATTTAGTGATATGCTAATTTTATGGCCCAGAGGTAGAACTGAGGAGTAGTCTGTTATGTACCTCATCATTTGTCTCAGAAACTCTTATCACTGACCAACAGATTGTTATCTTAAAGCCAGGAGACTTTAGGATCATTGATAAATAAATTGTTAAAACAACAACATTCCTAAAGTCTGGGGCCTCAGGATTACTGCTACATTCTTCCTAGAAGCTGCTCCCCCCCATCAAATAATACTTAAGATATATAAATTATAAAGCATTACATAAATCTTAATTATGTTCTATTTACTCTAAGACTGCTTCATCTGATCAATTCTTCCATCAATTAGAAATTTGGAAGGTACAATTACCTATACCAATGTCCAAGAGGTTCTGAGAACAGAGGAAGATTGTCTATACATAATGAGGTGAGCTTGCCTTAAAAGACTTTAAGGTACATTTTGACCAATCCTTTCATATTATAGTTGAGGAAATAGACTGAAAGGTGTCAGGGTGATGGAACCAGCCTCTAATCTGTGGGTGACCAGAGCTGAGCTGAACAGAGCTGGCTAGAAATCAGAATCAAGAATCAAGTCAAAGTTTAAATTCAAAGTGAGGAAAACGGCTTGCAAGCAAGGACACGTGCTGAAGCCCCATTTCCAATTGGGCAGGAAAGGGCAGTACTTTATGTTTGGGGATCTCAATATTTATACCAATTGCTGCATAGTAAGCTGTAGCCCTGACATTGAGGGTAAGAACAATAATATGACAAGTTTGATTCATAACTGGGCTTCATGACCAAAAACAATTCTGGGATTCTGCTGGGGCTGAGATCATCCTGGGTGTGAGTACCAAGCTCAGGACACAACCTGCTTGCTGGGCCTTAGCTCTGGCAAACAGGGAGTCTCCAATTATCTTGACAATGATAAAGTCCCCCAGGTATTTAAGTGAGGGGGCTAGCATCCTGTTTCTCAGAATAACTTTTCCTAGAGGATGGATATGATTTTTTTCTCTCAGTGTCCTCTATGGATGTTACAATTTTTTTTCTTCCCTCTCCAATTTAAATTAGGATAACTCCAGGAGGACAAAACCTGTCATAAATTTTCATTTCCTTCTTCTTCTCCCCATCAGTACCATGTGTAGAGTAATTGCTTAAGAAAAGTTCATTGAATTATATTGTTCTCCCATGTATTTCCTTTCCACTGTTCCAAAACAGGAAGGAAAGGAAAAAAAGAAGTATTTATTAAATATTTACTATGTGCCTAGTACTGTGTTAAATAGGCTTTACAAATACTAATTCATTCTCAAAGCAACCTTAGCCAGCAGATGCTGTTATTATTCTTACTTAACAGTGGAGGAAACAAGCAGACAGAGGTTAAGAAATAAGCCCTGGTTCAGAAAGCTAGTGATTGTTTAATTGTTTAATGCTCAGATTGAACTCAGGTCTTCCTGATTATTATGTTTTGGCTTCTATCTATTGTGCCACCTAGCAGCATCACAACAGTCTCCTTTCTTCTTTGAATAATCTTAATTTTATAAAGTAGATACTTGCAATTGTTACTCATTGCTTTCTTTCTTTCTTTTTTTATTGAAGCTTTTTATTTATAGAACATATGAGTAATTTTTCAACATTGGCATTGTAAAACTTTCTGTTCAAAATTTTTCCCTCCTTCCCTCCACCCCTTCTCCTAGATGGCAGGTAGTCTAATACATGTTAAATATGTTAAAATATATGAAAAATCCAATGTATGCACAAATATCTATATAGTTACTTTGCAGCAGAAAGAGAAAGGAAAAAACCCAAGAAGGAAAAAAAATATAAGCAAACATCATAGAAAGCATGAAAATGCTATGTTGTGGTCTACACTCAGTTCCCACATGCCTCTCTCTGGGTGTATATGGCTTTCTTCATCATTGACAATAGGAACTCGTTTGAATCATCTCATTGTTGAAGAGAGCCATGTCCATCAGAATTGATCCTCATATAGTCTTGCTGTTGCCAATTATAATGATCTCCTGGTCCTGCTCACTTCACTTGGCATCAGATCATGTAGGTCTTTCCAGGCCTCTGTGAAATCATCCTGCTGGTCGTTCCTTACAGAACAATAATATTCCATAAAATTCATATACCATAATTTATTCAGCCATTCTTCAACTGATGGGCACCCACTCAGTTTCAGTTTCTAGCCACTACAAAATGGCTGCCACAAACATTCTTGCACATGTGAGTCCCTTTCCTTCCTTTAAGATCTCTTTGGGATATAAGCCTAATAGAAACACTGCTGGGTCAGAGGGTATGCACAGTTTGATAATTTTTTGAGCATAGTTCCAAATTGCTCTCCAGAATGGTTGGATCTATTCACAATTCCACCAACAATGTATCAGTGTCCCAGTTTTCCCACATTCCCTCCAACATTCGCCATTATCTTTTCCTGTCATCTTAGCCAATCTGACAGGTGTATAGTAGTATTTCAGAGTTGTTTTAATTTGCATTTCTCTGATCAATAGTGATTTGGAACATCTTTTCATATGACTAGAAATAGTTTCAATTTCTAATTTCTTCATTCTGAAAATTATCTGTTCATATCCTTTGACCATTTATCAATTAGAGAATGTCTTCTTGAATCATTGCTTTCTATGTGTAAGCATCCCATTAATAAACATTAGTTATTTCTATATGAGTATCATTTAAAGACTGAGAACCTGTGGCCTGGGATTCTTTTAATTCCTCTAATCTTGATGTAAGCATTCTCTGCCCATCAGTACTATTAGCAGCAATCCCTACAAAGCCTAGTGTCATATAGCCATCTCCCACAATCACCATCATGCAGCCTGCTACAGTATAGAGTTTTGCTTCGGAGTAAAAAAACTAGTCTGTGACCAATTTTTGCCACTTAGTAGCTCTGTGACCTTTGAAAATTCAATCACCTTTTACAGACTTTTTTTTTCAGCTACAAAAGGGAGTGATCCTGATGACCTCTAAAGTCTCCTCTCCTTTTAAACGTTGATCCATCGCAAGATTTCTGATATTTATGACCTACTTTCTGAGAAAACAAGTGTCAGAAATATTTGTGTAATTGTAGCTCAGTTTTAATCCATTATAAGAAAATTGCTAATATTCATGACTTTGGTCATGAGGTCTGGAAGATCAAACTATTCCAAATACAGGGGAGAACTTAGAGGTTATTGATTCTATTTTCCTTATTTTACAGGTGAGGGAATGGAAACCTGAAGGTGATAAATGACTTGGCCAGGATCACATAACTAACTAGTCAGTATTTTAAGGAAAATTTTCAAGGCACTTTTTCTTTTTTCCAGGGCTCTATCAATTCTAGCATATTGCCTTCAAGCTTCTGACTGTTTTAAAGATGGCAATCCATTTATAATAATGATCATTTTTTTAACCTTGTGAACAAATATTTAAGGACAGGAAGGGAAAGAGAATAACTGAAAGAAGCTTCATTGAAGCAGGAGGCTGGATAAGATGACAGAAATATAATTATCAAGAAAGAGCTAAACAAAGAGTAAATGATAATTAGGATTAAATTAAGAATTGTTAGGCCTAATTGTTGTTATTGTCTTTGTTGTTTGTCCTTCCTTCTCAAGAGAACCATGATTTCAGGGAGGTGAAGTCATGACATGCAAGTGAATTGGGTTAAAGTGAGGGAGGGTTGTGCAAGATCATCTGCCTGGCTTTCCTCTCCAGAACCATGATTGTTCAGTAGCCAGATATAAACCAAGAGGAGCCACTAGGTGGCACAGTGGATAGAGCACCAGTCCTTAAGTCAGGAGGACTTGAGTTCAACTCTGGTCTTAGACACTTAACACTTCCTAGCTGTGTGACCCTGGGTAAGACACTTTACCCCAATTGCCTCAGATTGTCTTAAAAAAAAAAAAAAAGATATAAATCAAGAAGACTGGAGATGGACCTGGATAAAATGGGAGACTTTGGGCTATTTCAACTAAGGTCTTCAACAGGTCTCAGTTTGAGACCTATTAATCACACCTATTCAGTGATTAAGGCTAGGTATTAAATTTGGCAAAGGATCTTTTCTTTTACTTAGTCCAAAAAAATAAATCTAACCTAAATAAATCTGTGAAAGGAAGACCCTCAGTTTCTGGCCAAAACAGAAATTATTGCTATTTACATTCAATCTGTGTCAATCAAGACCCAAACAGGGACCAAATAGGGCTTGGCCTACTTAAAATAAATGAAAATAAAGAGTTCTAAATTAGATAAAGGAAATTACTATACAAGAAAATTCCTTGGAATTTACTCACAGAATTATTACAAAGTAATGAGGAAGCAGGTTTAGCCAGGGAATTTCCTGATAGCTAAGATAAAATATAAAGCAAAGGGATGATTAGTATTATACTATGGAGAAAGCACTGACCCTAAAGTAAGGTTCAAATCTCACCTCTAAAAATCTCACCTCTAATGCTTATACCTGTGTACTAAAAAAAAAAAAAAAAAAAAAAAAAGGATGACATCTGGGAAGACTTATATGATCTGATTCAAAATAAGGTGAGCAGAACTAGGAGAAGAATTCACACAGTAACAGCAATATTATAAAATTGATCAATGGTGAAAGATTTAGAAACTGTTCAACAAAATAATATATGCTACAATTTCAAAGGGCTCACAATGAAAAGTGTTATCTATCTCCAGAAAGAAAATTGATGGACTCAGAATGTAGAATGAGCCACATTTGTTTTTTTTTCTTTCTCTTTCTTTCTTTCTTTTTTTTAAGAACATAGCTAATATAGAAATGTTCTACATGACTTCATATGTATAATGGATATTATATTTCTTACCTTAATGGATGGTGGAAAGAGTGATAGAGGGAATTTGGAAATGAAAATGGAATTAAACTGAATTTTAAAAAGACAAATAGCAAAAGCATGCACTTAAATCCTGTCATTTGATAGTTCTTTGATCCTAGATATATCATGTTGTCTTATTTTCTTCATTTATAAAATGAGGGAGTGGGATTACATAAGTAGTGTCAAATTCAAATATTAACAGAAGCCATTAAAGTATACAAAAGGATTTCTGTGGGTCACATTTTGACTTAGTTTTAATATGTAATATTATCTATGTTTTGTTATATTTTAATTATTTTGTTAATTATTTTCAAATTGCATTTTCATCTGGTTTGGGTAACACTTCTAATTGTTGTTGTAATATGTTTGATACCTCTGGACTAAGATTCCTTAAAAGGCTAATTATCTTATGATATTAGGTAGGCAGTACAAATATTATTCCTACTTTAACAGGTGAGCAAATTGACTTTATTATACAATACTTAATCTACAAAGATATGGTCTAGCATCACATAGGATAGCATGTCCCAGTAATCTTTCTTGCCTTTTGTCTCAAAGCAGATTGCAGGAGTCTATGTCTATGAAATGTGGCACCTTTCAGTGCCTTTGGGAACTATCTCCAAAAGATCTCTTCTTGCTTGTAAAACTGTGTAGCTAGAAAGGATTATCAAAATACTTCAAGACTCCAAATTAAATGGGTAACTTCTTAGAAAGAAGTATAAAGTCCAAATAGAAGACATTTAGACATTTCCTTTGTGGGTAGAATCTTGTCCATAGTCAAGGAAAATATATTTCTAAGATTGTTGAAATATTGGTTCTATCTCTAAAGGATTATTTATATAATTTTTTTGATAAGCCTGAAACATTTATCAGCTCCAGGGATGGTTTGAAAAGCACTTCCAAGCCACATTTGAAAATTATAGCCCTTGTGTGTTATTATTGACATAAGGGAAGTATTGTATTTCAGTCTAGTATACATGTCTTGATATCACAGATGAAATACCACAAATATAATTTTTGTGGCATTTAAAAAGTGGACATTTACAAGATGCAGTATATGTAAGTGTCCCTCATGGTTTGAGAATTCTTCAATTCAGGCAATATCATTGGCATATCTAACTTTATGGATCTTTATAGATATTTGAATAGATTAAGGGATTGCTAGTGTATAATCACTACCTCTCACTTCATTCCAGACAAAATAGGAGTGGATCCCAATAAGTCATTTGGACAAAATTGAGCAGAATAGATTTGGACCCTCCTCAACTTCAAAACTAATGCCTTCTTTGTAAAAAGGATACCATATCCAATGAACAGATTTAGGATGCAGGAAATAAGATTCTGTCTTACTCCTCTGGGAGGTGCTTATGAAAAGAAGAATGGCTTTGGAGTTAGAGGTCTTGGTTTCAAATCCCACCTCTCAGTCTTAGTGTATTGGGGAAGCTGCTTCAGCTTTATGAATTTATTGTGTTCCTCTGTAAATGAGGTGGTTGGACTACTTGACCTTTGAGATATCTTTATTCTTAAATTGGTCATCTTTTGAGTCTGACTATAAACATTATTGGCTTGACCAGAAACATATAGGATTTCAAGATCCATGTCTTTGAAAATTTTTATTATGATTTTGTTCTTATCCTTTCAAGATGGAACAGAGAACAGCCTCTTGGCTTCCTTTTTCCTCAGGTTAAGCAGTCAACCAGAGTTGTCTCTTGTTTCTTATTTCTCTTGGAAGGATATAAAAGTAAAGGGCATAGTAGACTGCTCAATATTGTTTTATGGGCAGAGATAAATAGCTTCTTCCTATTGGCCTGAAAATAAACAAAAGACCATTTCCCAATTGATAAATGGTCAAAGGATATGAACAATTTCCAGATGAATAAATTAAAGCCATCTGTAGTCATATGAACAAATGCTCTAAATTGGTGTTGATTAGAGAAATACAAATTAAACAACTCTGAGGTATTTATTACTCTGAAATATTGAGTAAGATTATAGGAAAATATAATGATAAATATTGGAGGGGATGTGAGAAAATTGGGACACAACTGAATCCGTGGAGTTGTGAATTGATCCAACCATTCTGAAGAGCAATTTGGAACTATGCCCAAAACACTATAAAACTGTGCATACGCTTTGATCCACAATGACTCTACTGGATCTGTATCCCAAAGAGATCATAAAAGAGGAAAAGGACCCACATGTGCAAAAATGTTTGTATTAGCCCTTTTTGTAGTTGCAAGGAACTGGAAATTGAGTGGATGCTCATAATTTGGGGAATGACTGAATAAGTTATGGGACATAAATGTAATGGAATATTATTTTTTTTATAAGAAATGATGAGCAGACTGATTTCAGAAAAGCCTAGAAAGACTTTCATGAACTGATGCTAAATGAAGTGAAAAGAACCAAGAAATCATTGTATAAAGTAACAATATTTTGTGGTGATTATCTTGATGACTTGGCTCTTTTCAGCAAAGAGGGTGATTCAAGACAATTCCACTAGACATTCGATGGAAAGTGCCATCAGCATACAGAGAAGGAACTATAGAGACTGAATGTGGACCAAAGCATTGTATTTTTACCTTTTTTTTTTTTGGTTGTTATTGTATATTTGCTTTTTTTTGTTTTTGTTTTTTTTTCTCGTGTTTTTTTTTTCTCTTTTGATCAGATTTTTCTTGTGCAGCATGATGAATATGAAATATGTCTAGAATAATTATATATGTTTAACCTATATTGGATTGCTTGGTATCTTGAAGAGAAGGGTTAGGGAAAGGCAGGGAGAAAAATTTGGAACACAAGATTTTGCAAAGGTCAATGTTGAAAACTATCTTTGCATGTATTTGGGGGAAAATACTATTAAAAAACCTTTCTGTTCTTGTTCTTATCTTTCTTATTGTCATCCTTTTTCTCTGTCTCTCCTTTCCTCCTTTCTTTTTCCTTTTTCATCCCTCTCTTCTTCTCTCTCTATCTCTCTGATTCTGTTTTCTCCTCCTGCTCCTCCTCTTCCTCCTCCTCCTTCTTCTTCCCCCTTCTGTCTTCCCTCCTTCTTTTCTACTTCCTTCCCACTTCTTCCTCTCCTTTTATATGACTGCTTCTCTCTCTCTCTTCCCCACCTTAATTCTCCTTTCTCCATTCCCCCACTGTAGTTTACTCTTATGTTTGACTGTAGGAAAAAGTCACTTCTTCAGAACTACTTGATCTTATGGTCTTCAAAGTTAAAAAAGATCTTAGTTTGATTGTCAAAAAGAAGAGCTGTGGATCCAGAGATTTAAGCACTGATCATCTTATTGGTTGTATGTGCTTTTCAATTTCATCTAGAAGTTGGAAGGAAGCTTTCTATAAATGACTCATTGCTCAGAATATTGATAAGATCCAAATACGCTGGTTCAAAAACTATTTTTTATCTTAACTCAGAATGTAGGAATGGATTTCTTAATATCAGGTAGGTATTGAGAAGCAGTGTCAGATAGATAGTGAGTTATCCTTAAAGTGTTAAATAGTTAGATTTGAGTCCTGCCTCTGATAAATATTGGTTGTGTAACCTTAGGTAAGTCATGTAATTCTCCAGTGTTTTTGGCTACTCTCTAAGAATAAAAATTCTACAATAGGTGCTAGTCTGCATTGTAGATCCTCTCTAGTAGTTTCCTACATAAATAAAACACGTCTGGCTAAAACAAATAAACAAACAAACAAAAATATAACTAGGCATTTTTTAAAAAAAATAATAGCTTACATTCATATAGCCTTTCAAAGTTTGCAAAGTGCTTTACAAATATCTCATTTTATACTTAAAACAACTCTGGGAGATAGGTTGTATTGTCATCTCCACTTTACAGATATAACAACTAAATCTTTCAGACCTTGTGTCTTGCTTAGCTAATAAGTGTCTGAACCTGGATTTGATTCTGGTCTTCCTAATTCCAAATCTAGTCCTCTCTATCCTCTGGATCATCTGTTCCTCAAAGCTGCTCTTGGTCAACCAGACCTGGAAGAATCAGGTGCCTGTGGTTTTGATGACAGCCTGCCTATTGACATGGAATTACTTACAATGCTACCCTGAGACTTGAAATTCGCCTAATTGGATGGGTGAACTTGCACTATCTTGAGATCCTTGAGAGAATTTGAATCTTTCCAAAAAGAAAAATGAAACTGCCTATTGAAAACAAGAACAAAGTAAGAGATTTATAATTTCTTTCCACTGGATTACAGTCATATTTCCCTATAGAGGTTGAAATTTTTGCTTTATTAAAAAAGAAAAGAGATAGACTGTCAGACAGAGTATATATACCAGATGCTAGATGATATGTTTCCAGTGATAGAAATGACTCTTTAGAGCTTAAGCTACCCGGTTAACTTAGAAGAAAAGATTTATTCTCAAACTGTGACCAACAGTATCACAGTCAATAATGTTAAGGGTTTCAAAAGCTATGCTGATTAGAAATCTAGGGCTTTAATTGAACACGCATCAGTGCATTTGAATGAAACAAACAAACAAACAAACAAAACCCAAAACCTCAGCACTAACAACAAAAAAACAAACTGAAAACATTTTTCTTGGATGCTTCTCTCTTATTTTCCTTTTTTTCCCCTGGTATTTTGTTAGCTTGTTGGTTCAAGTTTGTTTTGAACTTCTGTTGAAAGTATGTTGTTCTGATAAAGACTTTGTTGTTCACTGTAAAGGACTTTTAAAAAAAGAGATTGATTTTTTTCTCAAGGTAGGAAATAAAAATAAAATGAAAAGGCTTTGCAAGTTATTCTCTTGCTGTGTGTTGCTTTTATGAGAAGGCTTTTCAGCAGCTCTTTGCCTTGCTGACTCACATATATCATGCTGAAAAGCTCTGCATCTCATACTTTAGCACTTGCAATCATTTCCTTCTTTATTGAACATGATGTGGGTCCTTTTTTAGATCACTAAATTGTAACGATAGGAAGAGACTTGTGTAAAAATCTAGCATTAGACCTTAGCTGTAGCCTAGCCTTATGACAGCACCAAGTCTTTTCTCTACTGAGCCTAAATTTAATTTTATAAAATGAGGTTTATTAGTTTTGTGATCTTATTTCAATTTTTTTCATAACTTCAACATTATCCTTTTCTTATGTGTTTTATTTTATGCATTTTTGAAAAGTGGTTTGTAGGATTCACTGGACTTCTAAGAGTCCATAAGACTGACCTCTTCAAAAAAAAATTGTTAAAAGCCCATGGCATAGCACCTTTCTTATTATTGAATCTTTTCTCAATATACGGTCTCTTGAATCTCCCTGACATTCTTTTTGTTCAGATATCTTTTGTAACAAAACCCTAGCTATTTCTCTTCTACTAATACCACAATAACTTGATTTCATTTCTGTTTCCTTCCTATTCTTTGCCTCCATATATTATAATGTATACAGATGCATTTTCTAGATCCTCACCAATACAGATATGATAGCATGATACAGAAATGATAAGTTAATTAGAAATCTTCCTAGTCTTAGATACCTCACTGATTCTTTTTAGAATTGCAGAATCCCTTTCAGCCAATAAGGAAGCGTACTTTCTCAATGGCAGGAATAATGGGAGCTACCAGGCCTGTGATTTCACTGGCATTGGGAATTTTGAGATGGAGGAACCAAAACAGGTCTATACTTTCTCTGCAACTTATAGCCTCAGAGAGTCTGTCTATGTCATTGCAGGCAGCTAAGTGGATAGAACAATTGTCAGGAAGTCAGGATAACTTGGATTCAAAGCTGGCCTCAAACACTTCTCTTAGCTGTGTGATTTTGGACAAGTCACTTAATTTCTATTTGCCTAGGTTTCCTCAACTGTAAAATGGAATTAATACCTATCTCTCCTGATTGTTTTAAGGATCATCTGGCACATAGTAGGTACTATATAAATGCTTATTCTCTTCCTGTCCCTTCCCTGTTATGTAATCTTGTAATTCTAGCTATTCCCCTTTTCCTCATTAAGGAAATGAAAATGTTCTCATTACTTCCCCAAATTAGAATAATTCAATTAAACACACTCTTTCAATTCGCAAAAGACCACTCTTTTCCTTATAGCCTAATACTTGGATTTAGTGGTAGCTGTGGATACTTCATGGGAAGTTGGCAAGAACACTAAGATGATCATCCTATCAATATCAAATACTTTTAAATAGTTTCAGTTTATTATTATAATAATTACTACTATTAATTCTTAATATTATTATCACATTACAGCATATGTAGAGGGGGTAAAAATATTTTGGAATTGAAATTCTGAAGCAGTTCTGTGATTTCATCCTATTGGATAGTTTTTTTTTTTTTTTAATTAAAGCGTTTTATTTATATAACATATGTATGGGTAGTTCCCCAGCATTGATCTTTAAAAAGATTTCCATTACAAATTTTACCCCTAGCCCCCTCCTCTCCCCTAGATGGCAGGAAGTCTGATACATGTTAATAATGTTGAAAAAGTTGTGCAAGAAAAATCCTATCTACAAGAAAAAAAAAAAAAGAAAATCAGAGAAAGGAAACATATTAATAGTGTTGAAATCTTTGGGATATAGGCCCAATAGAAACACTGCTGGATCAAAGGGTATGTACAGTTTGATAACTTTTTGAGCATAGCTCCAAATTGCTCCTATCCTATGCCACTGATTGACTGCTCTATTTCTTAGCCAGTAGCAAATGGTTTTGATGACTGCTGCTTTATAATATAGTTTTAGATCTGGTACAGCAAGGCCACCTTCATCTGCCTTTTTTTTTTCCATTAATTCCCTTGAAATTCTTGACCTTTTGTTCTTCCAAATGAACTTTGCTACTATTTTTTTCTAGATCTATAAAATAATTTCTTGGGAGTTTGATTGGTATGGCACTAAATAAGTAAATTAGTTTGGGTAGTATTGTCATTTTTATTATATTTGCTCAGCCTACCCATGAGCACTTAATGCTTTTCCAATTGATTAGGTCTGATCTTATTTGTGTGGAAAGTGTTTTGTAGTTTAGTTCATATACTTTCTGACTTTTCCTTGGCAGATAGAGTCCCAAATATTTTATCCTATCATTCGTTATTTGGAATGGAATTTCTTTTTGTATCTCTTGCTGCTGAACTTTATTGGTAATATATAAAAATGCCGATGATTTATGTGGATTTATTTTGATTCCTGCAACTTTACTAAAGTTGTGGATTGTTTGTAGTAGTTTTTTAGTTGAGTCTGTAGGGTTCTCTAAGTATACCATCATGTTATCTGCAAAGAGTGATAATTTGGTTTCTTCATTACCTATTCTAATTCCTTTTATTTCTTTTTCTTCTCTTATTGCCAAAGCTAACATTTCTAATACAATATTAAATAGTAATGGTGACAGTGGGCAGCCTTGTTTCACTCCTGATCTTGTTGGGAATGGTTTTAGTTTGTCTCCATTACATATGATGCTTGCAAATAGATGCTACTGATCATTTTGAGGAAAAGCCCATTTATTCCTATACTCTCCAGTGTTTTTAATAGGAAAGGGTGTTGGATTTTATCGAATGCTTTTTCTGCATCTATTGAGATAATCATATGGTTTTTGTTAGTTTGGTTATTAATATAATTAATTATGCTGATAGTTTTCCTAATATTGAACCAGCCCTGCATTCCTGGTGTAAATCCTACTTGGTCATAGTGTACTATCCTGGGGATGACTTTCTGTACTCTCATTGCTAATATCTTATTTAAAATTTTTGCATCAATATTCATTAGGGAAATTGGTCTATAGTTTTCTTTTTCTATTTTCACCCTACCTGGTTTAGCTATCAGCACCATATCGGTCTCATAGAAGGAATTTGGCAGTATACCTTCTGTCCCTATTTTCTCAAATAGTTTGTATAGTATTGGAATTAATTGTTCTTTGAATGTTTGGTAGAATTCACATGTAAATCCATCTGGCCCCGGAGATTTTTTCTTAGGGAGTTGTTTAATAGCTTGTTCTATTTCTTTTTCTAATATGGGGCTAGTTAAATAATTTATATCCTCTTCTGTTAACCTGGGCAATCTATATTTTTGTAGATATTCCTCCATTTCATTTAGATTATCAACCTTACTGGCATAAAGTTGGGCAAAATAACTCCTAATTATTACTCTAATTTCCTCTTCATTGGAGGAAAGTTCTCCCTTATCATTCTTGAGACTAACAATTTGATTTTCCTCTTTCCTTTTTCTTATCA
>JAJPUD010000922.1:371237-400647 GCA_023553655.1 Myrmecobius fasciatus
ATGAAATTATTGATTGTGTCTATGATTTGCTCTTTCACCCATTCATTTTTCAGGATTAGATTATTTAATTTCCAATTAACTTTTGGTCTATTTTCTCCTGGCCTTATATTGCATGTGATTTTTATTGCATCATGATCTGAAAAAGATGCATTTACTAATTCTGCCTTTCTGCATTTGATTTTGAGGTTTTTATGCCCTAATACATGATCAATTTTTGTATAAATTCCATGGACCGCTGAGAAAAAAGTAAACTCCCTAATGTCTTCATTCAATTTTCTCCATAGATCTATCATATCTAACTTTTCTAGCATTGGTTTACCTCCCTAGTTTCTTTCTTATTTATTTTGTGGTTTGATTTATCTAATTCTGAGAGAGCAAGGTTGAGATCCCCCACTAGTATAGTTTGGCTGTCTATTTCTTCTTGCATCTCTCTTAATTTCTCCCCTAGGAATTTGGATGCTATTGCCCTTGGTGCATATATATTTAGTATAGATATTGCTACATTATCTATGGTACCCTTTAGTAAAATATAGCTTCCTTCCTTATCTGTTTTGATTAGATCTATCTTGGCTTTTATTTGATCTGAGATAAGGATTGCTACCCCTGCTTTTTTTTGTTCACCTGAAGCAAAATAGGTTCTGCTCCAGCCTTTTACCTTCATCCTGTATGTGTCACTATGTTTATGTGTTTCTTGTAGACAATATATTGTGGGATTCTGGTTTTTAATCCAGTCTGATATCTGCTTCCCCTTTATGGGAGAGTTCATCCCATTCACATTCACAGTTAAAATAACTAATTCTTTATTTCCTGCCAACTTATTTACCCAAGTTATGTTTTTCCCTTTCCTTTCCCCTTTCTCCCTTCCCCCTCCTCAGTCTTTTGCTTTTGATGACCCCCTCCCCCAAACAATCCTCCACCCTTTAGATCCCCTCCCCCTTTTTTTACCCCTTTCTCCTGATTCTTCTATTTTCCCTTCTATTAGTTTATCCCTTTCTTTTCCTCCTTTCCCCTTCCACTTCCTTCTAGCAACAGACAAGTTTCTCTTTGAAATCAAGTGTCAGGTGTTTGGAGTTTAGAGTTTGGAGTTTCTGCCATGCTGAGCTGAGTCCCACCCTCACTTCTAGGTTGCACCAAGTAAATTGTTTATCCCTCTGCCTGAGTTAAACAAACCTGATATAAAGTTCTTCAGAGGTAAATGGAAGCAGTGTCCAAATATTTCTGCATTCGTTGACTTGAAGATCAGTTCAGAGGCTTGTTTTATTTTTGATTTGAGAGAAGATCTGAGGAAACAGAAAGTCAGTGTCTTCACTCCTCCATCTTGGCTCCGCCCCTGCCTGTATAGTTTCTCTGACTATGTAGGTTTCAATCAACCATCTCTGGCTACTTATTCGATTGAATTATTTTCTCTCCTTTGATAACTTTTCCACAGAGGATGCACCCATTTTGATGATGGCCCTCCTTCACAGTAAAGATACCACTAAATCACATGGAGTTTCCATCATAAATTTCTTATTCTTGCCATTTACCCAAACCATCTCTTTGTTGTTCATACATTTCTTTAATCTTATCCTTTATTTCCATTCTTTTTTCATATATATATATATATATATGTGAAGTTCTCCTAAACTATATATATATATATATATGCATAGACGACGCTCTTCCGATTTTTTTGCTGAGGCAATTGGGCTTAAGTGACTTGCCCAGGGTCACACAGCTAGGAAGCATAATTTCTTTTTTAAAATGTTCCTTTCTTCATATAGAAAACTTGAGGAAGTTTTCAGTCCATTTATATTATGTACCAGCAGTTTTTAACTGAGTCCAGAGAACCCTAGGCAGTCAACTCCCAGGAACAAGAGCATTTGAGACTGGACAATATATTCTTGTTTACAATATTCAGACTCACTCCCTACCTCTATGGTGTTTTTCTGGGTGAAGAAATTATGTTAAGAAAGTGATTAAAATGACCTTTTTTTCACTTAGGGTCTTATGGCTAGATATAGCCAGTGATGAAAACCAAGGCCCCATCCATACCAAAATATCTATATCAGCCCCTTTTGTAATGGCAAAAAACAGGATATAGAATAAGTGGACATTTATTAGAAATGGCTAAGCAAATTGTGGTACACACACATAATGGGATAAGTATTTATTTATGTGTTGATTTTGCTGACCTTTTTTTTTCTCCTATACTTTTTGTTTCTTTGTTCTGGGAAATGGCTATCTGAAAGGAGAGAAGAGATACATAAGAAATGTAGGTGATATAAAAACAAAAAATAGAAACAAAAGGGTTTTTTGGGGGATTTTTTTTTGTTTTTTGTTTTTTTTAAAGAAGAGCCAGCAAAAGAGACAAACTATATTAGTGACATGACAACAAAGGAATAATTTTGGACCTATGTCATGATCACAGAGGAGATAATTGGGGATGAAGAGGACAAGGGAGAAGATACTTCTAAAAAAATTCAGTGAAACTTAAGAGAATGTCCTTTCTTAGAGTGAGGCATGAAGGTGATTGTACAAACGTGCACAAGTTTAATGCTCATAAATATTGAATGGATGAAGCTTAGGATCATACTGTTGATAACAGTACGAGGCTATTCAACAAAAGCTAATTCAAGGCTAACTAAAGTGTCTAAAAGAAAGTTGTTTTGGAGCATCTAGGTGGTGCAGTGGATAGAGTACCAGCCCTGAAATCAGGAAGACCTGGGCTGAAATTTGGCCTCAGACACTTAACACTTTCTAGCTGAGTGACCCTGGGCAAGTCACTTAACCCCAATTGCCTCAGCAAAAAAGCAAAAAGCAAAAAGAAAGATGTATGCTATAAATTGTCTTTACTTATGCTGATGTCAAGATATCTTTGTCCTTGCAGTATTGGACCCTTCTGTTTGAGCAAATACCATAGCTTAAGATCATAAGGTTATAGATATAGATATGGATAGGACTATAGATACTTCTAATGCTCTCATTTTACAATTCAAAGAGATTGTGACATGTCCATGATCATAAAGCTTACTAACTTAAGAGGCAGTTTAGGTGAATCTCTATGCTTGGATTCAGATTAATTACTTCCATTGAACTGTAATTCTTAGCTGCTTTTGCATACTAGAATATGATGTTGATTTGTACTTCTGGTCCAAATACTGTCCCACTTGTGGTCCATTGGTTCAGAAATCTATATCCATGGTAACTGAGCCAATATTCTACACAACTGACTATTTTTATGACTTGATGTTTCTGGCCCTTCTTTGAGTGAATCATAATTTCAATCACAACTTTCTTCCCTGCTACTTTTAGCTTGGTAAGTCCCATCTGGTGCTATTGAAAGACCTTGTTGTAGATTCTTTTCAGTCATGTCTAACTCATTGTGTTTCCAATAGGGGTTTTCTTGGCCAAGACACTGGTGTGGTTTGACATTTCCTCCTCCAGTTCATTTTACAATTAAGGAAACTGAAGCAAACAGGGTTAAGTGCCTTACTTATGGTAACACAGTTACTACATGTCTGAGACTGTATTTAAAATCAGGAAGAGGACTATTGCTGATTCCAGGCCCAGCACTTTATCTACTGTACCACCTAATTGCCCTAGAGATATTAAAGCTCATCTAATACAGTCTTCTCATTTGATAGATAAACAAACTGAGTACCAGAGAGTTAACTTGGCTTGACTTGACTCTGGTCACACAGTTACTAAATGATAGAGCTGAAATTAGCTTCTCTCTACTGAACTTATTTTCTAATGTCATATAAGTTCTTTCCAGCTTTTGAGTCATATCTTAAGTATTTAATAAAAACTTTTATTGGGAAGGAAGAGATAATTTCTACCTAGGAATAACATTCACTTATGGAGGTGCTTTAGTCCATTAAAAGAGAAATTCACTTAAAAAAAAAAAAACTTCACATAGTAGAAATACATCTTTTATAGGTTGTGTGTGTGTGTGTGTGTGTGTGTGTGTGTGTGTGTGTGTGTATGTGTGTATGTACAGTAAGGAAAATTAGGTTCTAAAGTCAGCATAAAATTTGTCTTTTTCACAGGGATGTGAAATGGGTCTGGGAACTTCCCTGTAACTCATTCCTTCTTCCCTAGCACTGCTTATCCTGTGAGGGCTAGGATATAATATTGAAGTCTAGAGGACTAAATGGATCTAGGACTCACATAGGATCTATCACATGAAATACCCCATAGTAAAAGTAGATTTAATATAGTATATAGCAGACCCACTTCTCCATTCTAGTGCTGATGCCAGATGATTCTATGTATATAACCTTGCATTTTAACATGTCTATTTCTCCCTCCCTTACAAAGAATTAACATGTTAAATGCCCATATGCTAGAACTTCACTATAGTTGCATCCTAAAAAGAAGGGGTACATCTATGAAAAAGGAGCAATTCCCAGTGGAGTAGTTTCTTCATTGATAGATCCATACACATGCAAAAACAATTATAATATATTTTAAAATAATGTCTGTGCCTGTGTAATAACATGACATTCTTTATGAAGATATTCAATAAATTATAAATGGGAAAGAAGTCACAGTAGGGGAAACCTATTTCAACTGTTGCCTAGGCTTTCTGAATTTAATTGAGCTATTCAAATTATTTAAAGCATATAAAAATGACAGACATTTATGAGATTCTTCTTACATAAATCACAAGAGATGAGGCTAAATAAATAAATAAATCTGCTTTAAATTAGCAATGAAGCTGTGTGTCATTCTGCATTAGAAAAAATAGCTGACCCCATTAAGATTATTAAACTCAGAAGCATATTTTGCAAGTACTTTTGAAAATGGCTTCTTGCATACTGCCATCTAATATTTACAGATGAAATAATTATATGGAAAGATAAAAGGAAGATGTAAATTGAAAAGGGCTGGCAATAAGAAACTAGATGTAATAGTTATGCAAACTTCTTAAAATAAAGCTAGTGCTTTTGAAATTAAGCTTATCTGAAGGCTAGAAGTTAAAAACCTGAGAAATGAATACCCATTGGCTGATCTTGTTATCAGGAGAGGGTAAAGTTGTATAAATACCTATCACAAAATTAAACTTTTATTGCATTTTGTCATGCATATCCTATAAGTTTACTAGTTCACACAAATTGTTACTTTAACCAGAATGTAATGGGTCTGGAGTAACAGTCTATATAGTTTATGTAATTCTTTTCTATTTTTATGCAGCTAACCTTGAGAAATAATGTTACCAGTAGATTTGAAACTGGAAGATTTACATTTGAATCCCATTTAGTACTCATGTGACCTTTGGCAAATTATATGATCCCTCTTGGTCTCATTTTCCTCATCTGTAAAATTGTGGGATTGGACTAGATGACCTGTTAAGTTCATTTCTACTGTTTCTATTACTCTCTCATGCTGCATGCATAGTTTTTGCCCAATAAATATTTGTAACTGACTGAATGGTTATAAAGTGTTTGCAATTTCCTCCCTGAAATACTTTGCATTTGCTGAAGTCATACAAATGAGGGCCTGCAACTATAGATCATACTGACAGAAATTTAAAAGAATAGACTCTTTCTGTCAATCATTGGGGGAGAAATTTCAAGTGAGGGATAGAAGTGATAAACAAGCAAATTTCAGCTTGAGGCAAGGATGAATTTCCTAATATTAGAGCTATGCAGACATGGAATGGGCTTTTTCTGTATATATTAAGCTCTGTGTCATTAGATGTCTTTAATCAACAGCTGGATGATCACTAGTGATTTCTAGAAGATAAAAATGAAATGGTTATTCAAGCATGGATTAGTTGGATTAGACAGTCTCCAGTTTACTATGGTGGGACTGAAATGGAATATTGGGAGGCAGTACAATTTCCTTCCTATTAAATGCTGTCAATATAGGTTCCTCAGAAACACAAGGTTCTGAATGCTTATCTCAGTTTCCTGTCCTACAGGGATGAAACTAGATATTAACTCTGAATCACTGGGAAAAAATTTTTAGTGGTATAGTTTCTTATCTGCTATGATTATTTTGGCATAGTGGATAGAGTACTGGATTTAATATAAGGAAGTCTTATAACTTGTAACACTGGAAAAGTCACATCACTGTTGTGAGCTTTGATCCTTTCATTTGTCAAATAGGGATAATACCTACTTCATAAAGCTGTTGTGGGAGTCAAGTGAGACATTAAGTGCATTAAGTGTAAAGGGATTTATGAAACTTAAAAGTGTATAGAAATATAAGCTATTGTTATTATATAGACATCTCTGATGTAGTAAACACAAAGCTGATCTTACAGTTGAGCAAACTTGGGTTTAAGTCCCATCTCAGACACACATCATCTGGAGAAGTCACTTAACTTCTCAGTCCTTGGGGAAAACTGTCATAATACCATACTGCAAACAGTATGGTATTATGCCAGTTTCAGAGAAAGTATTGCTCCACATTATCTCAGATGCTCTCTATGGTTTTGAAATCACAAGTCCAGTTACAAATAGCGACCAAAGATATATAAAGTCTGGAGGATATAAAGATTAATTTTCAAGGTGCCTTTCTGCTCTGAGACTCCAAAGTGCTCAAATCTTATTAACTAATAGAAATCACCATTTATCTCAAATTGAGTATAATTTAATTATATGCTAATACATAGAGGGGTGGAAGGCATTACTCCTGTAATATATTGATAAAAATCTCTATTTTCATGCCATAATCTATAAACATAAAATTTGAAGAAATAGAATGAGGGAAATGAGGAAAGAGTATTGTGAAGTGTTTCTGGTGGTACATTTTGTCAAACTTGCCATAGCTTTTGGGATGATGAAGATTTTTTCACTCATTTTAATTAATTTGGTAATTTTCAATTAGTAATATGCTTTTTTAAGTGGAAATTTATGGATTAAGGTCAGGCTTCACAAAGGTAAGGGTCATTTACTGCAGCACCCACTAAGCAGTCACTCAGATATGACAAGTAAAGAAAAGGGATATTAAATCCTTCCTTTCTAATCCTTGTCAGTATGCAAATTGCCAAAAAAAGGGAAAAAAGAGAGAAAACATCAATGTAGAGATAATTATTAAAACGAATTTTCTTCATTTTAAATATGAATCTGTGATACTGTGATTTGGACCTTTAAACACTTTTAACCTTCAGTACTTCTCTATTTTGTTTTAAATATTTACTTGGCATAGTTAATTCCTAGCAAAAAAAAAAAAAAAAAAAAAAAAAAAAAAACCAACTCCAGCCACTACTGTAAATCTACAGTTGTTCCCACTCTTAGAGGGTTTTCAGGAAATTTGAGAGGTTAAGTGTTCTAACCAGAGTCAATGAACCAGAAAAAAGTCCAAAATAAGACTTGGTGTTCCTCTCCTAGATAGGCTCCAAGAAGTATCTTTTGAAATAAAACAAATTTTCTTCTGCTTCCAAGTTTGAGGTGAGGGAAAAGTCTTTTTTGGTGATTGTCATTGATTCAAAATTAAGGAAACCAAAGTGTATTCTGTCACCTTCTTCCTTAGTTGATCTGTACTTGGAATAAATATAGCACAGAATAAGGCCATACAGAATGGCATCATGCCAGCTCTCCTTTACCTTGCTGTTTTGTTTCTCTTTGTCACTTTGTCCTCCATCCTATTGTGGTTTTAAAATAACCGAGAGGGAACAGAAAAAGTGAATTCAGGCTCATAGCTGGCTTCTGGGTAAAACTGCAAAGTATGTGCTTTGTATTCAGTGAATTCTACCTTCCGTTTTGTGAGAGCTTTCCTGATCATACTCTCAAGTTTGACCCCAATCTTCCTGTTCTGCCCAACTTAATTGCACAGTGTTCTTCAGGGTCCATCTCTTCCCAGGCTTCCATGTGGGAGAATAATATGAATAGTGTTCTCAAAATTTTCTTTCATAGGGGTTGGATTCTGAGGTTTTTTCCTGTTCTATAAATCTAATGCTAAATTAATTTTAATTAAAATTTTAATACTTCATAAGGTTTTTATTTGGTTAGTATCTTATACAGAAGCATCTTGGGAAAGTGAAAATACCTCCAGAAAGTAATTGTATTTTTAACAAGGGACTGGTGATACAACCAAAAGAAATGAATCTCTTATGAAAGATTTTTATATTCAAATGTGGGAGACAAGACTTTCCAGGTTTCCTCAAATCAAAATGATCGCTTAATTTATCTGGGTCTGAGGTGGGTGGATAGAGTCAGTGTAGGGTGTGTGTGTGTGTGTGTGTGTGTGTGTGTGTGTGTGTGTGTGTGTGTGTGTGAGTGTAAGAGAGAGAGAGGGAGGGAGGGAGGGAGGGTGTGCAAGCAGGAGATCTCTGATAATGGTATAATGGAATGCAAACTGGACTTAGAGAACTGTATTTTTCATTTCTAAATTGGTTCAGACTGTTAAAGTACTTTAAAGTACCTTCTAGCTCTAAATTTTTGCTACTTTTAGTTTTAAATTCTATGATTTTTTAAAAAAAACTGTTTTACAAATAGGCTTAATCAGGCAAACCTGATTAACCTGAAACTCTCTTATGGGATCTTATTAAAAGACCAAAGATAAAGAGGGAAAACCAAAACTTGCTATCTAGACCCCAAAGATGCTTTAAGATAATAGAAATCTTGAAAGGAAGAAGTGTTTAAATGGTCAAAAGAAAAACTGGCCAGAAGAGTCAGTAACCATTAGTATTTTTTAAATTATTTATGTTTTAGAAAAAAATTGCAAGTTTTCTAAGAATGAGAGGAACTTTCTCATTCACAGATTGATTTTTTTTTTCATCTGGGCTTCACCTCTGTTGCTTACCACAAAGGTTTCTACCTTTGTAGGTAGAAACAGGAGTTTTGTAGGTAGAGGTAGGAGTAAGGTTGGCGTTTTTAGGAAAACTAATTTCATCTAAATTGTTGCATAATGAAAATTCATGATTCTACCTTCCTACAAGATCCCAAAGCCAACTAATAATTTCTCCATACATATTATTAGGATACTTTTATACTATATATATATATTTTTTTTTTTCCTGAGGCAATCGAGGTTAAGTGACTTGTCCAGGGTCACAGAGCTAGGAAGTGTTAAGTGTCTGAGGCTGGATTTGAACTCAGGTCCTCCTGACTTCAGGGCTGGTGCTCTATCCACTGAACCACCTAGCTGCCCCTTTATTTTTATATTTTGTACTTAGAACATAGAATATTTCAGCTACGTTTTGCCTTTTATGACTCTTTTTTGCCAAATACAGTGACAATCCCTACTTTGAGGGTAGAATAAGTGATTGAGTAGGTGGAAAAGAAGGATTGAAGAATGAGGCTGAATATTTTCCACAACAGATGGGAAAGCCTTAATGACAACAATATAATAAATAACATTTATGCACTTTAAGATGTTCTAAATGATTTTTAGATAGCTCATTTAATTGGATTCTCACAATAATCTTGTTAGCTACTTATTAGGGTAGTGATATTATTCCCATTAGTACAGGGGGAAAGAGTGCAAGGCCTGGAGTCAAGAAAACTCATTTTCCTGAATTCAGATTTGGACTCAGATATTCCTGGGCAAGTCACTTAACTCGTTTGCCTCCGTTTCATCATCTGTAAAATGCGATGGAGAAAGAAATGGCAAATCACTTTTGTATCTTTGCAAAAAAAAAAAAAAAGGGATAGCACTCAGACACAACTGAAATCAACACAACAACAAAAACTTTTGTTCCAATTTTACAAGTGAGGAAATTGAGACCAAAGGAAATTAAGCCACTTGCTCATGAAGTAAAAAAGTCTGAAGCATTTTTTTGAAGTACTTTTGAAAAGAAATTCTTCCAATTTCCTAGTCCTACATTTTTAACTTCTGTGCTGGAGGTGAAGGACAATGAGGTAATTGATGATAGTGCATGACAATTATTAGGACAGAAGGAATAAACTTCAGATTGTTCAGGGCATGGCCAAAGCACATCAGATATTGAATCTTCCTCAGCCACTGATTGTAAACTTCTTAAAGAAACTAATTTTTTATCTGTGTAGCACAATGCCTACCACCTACCCCCACAGCAGATGCTTAAATATGCTCATTGATTTATTGACTGTGCTTCTTGCATCATATTATAGTATTTAAAAAAGAAAAAAGATATTTTGACTTCCAACCAAACTTGACATCTCCAACCTTGGGTTTATATGAATCTTCCCTTCATAATAATGATTCCTTATTTATATAGAACCTGAGAAAAAGTGAAAGAAATTCTTATGCTCATATAATGTAAATTTCAACAATATTTTTATAATCTTATTCTAATGAGGATAGAATGAAACTACATGTGATAAACCTTTAAGGGAATAGAACACTTTCAAAATTAAAATATTAAATCAAAACGGTATAGAGTGTTGATTCAAATCAAGACTTTTAGCCCTAGAACTCAAATCCTCACTCTTTGTTTTACTGTCCTTCTGGGAGAAGGGAATAGAATGTTCTCTATCTGTTTTTACAGTTATTACCTGGGGAAGGACTTGTTTTTCTTGCCATTATAAAATTATAGAAATGAAGACTGATTCATATATGATTGTTAGCCCTCTGCCTCAAAATAAAGGGTATGGTTTTGTTTCTTATCCTAGTAAAATAAGGCAGTCCCATAATGGCAGTTACTTGAAAGTAGCCCTGGTTCCTCAGATAGTTGTGTTTCTACCTTAACAATATACTGTTCATCAAAGAATTGTCTCAAACCACTTCCAATTGTTCACTGAAGAAAGCCATATACACCCAGAGAGAGGGATATGAAATGTGGACCACAACATAACATTTTCATGCTCTCTATTGAGGTTTGCTTGCATTGTGTTTCCTTTCTCTGATTTACTTTTTTTCTTGTAGATAGGATTTTTCTTGCACAACTTTTCAAGTATTTCAACATTATTAACATGTAGTAGACTTCCTGCCATCTAGGGGAAGGGAGGGGACTGGGAGTAAAATTTGTAATGGAAAGCTTTGTAAAGATCAATGCTGAGGAACTACCCATACATATGTTATACAAATAAAAAGCTTTAATAAAAAAAAATTACAATTAAAAAAAATAAAATTGTTGTTTCAACTAAAAAAAACCCAGCAATATACTGTTCATGAATTAAGCTTTCCTGGGAATTGCTCTTCTACCTTATGTCCTTTCTGATAAGGAGTTATTTTGGTTCTATAATTCAATGGCTCCATTGTGGAGAGTCAACATCCCAGTTCTAATGAAGTTCACTTAATCCATTAGCATTTTATTGCTAAGGAATTAATCTGGATAAGAAACACAGTTACCATAGTGCATCATTTCCTTTATTTCTGTGATTATCTCCTTAAAATTCAGTGTAATTTGCAGAATCTGATCTTATTGTTTAGGCTTGTGGTTCAGAATAATTATTAAAAATATGGACACCACATTTTTCTAGTTTAGTATGTTACCTGAAGTGAGATTAATTTCCTAAATTGATAATGATTATAACTCACAAATGGAAAGAATCCAACACAAGGAGTTAGGAATAGGTTAGAATTCTAGTCTTGGCTCAGCAGCTTATTGGTATATGTCTAGATAATTTATTCAACTACTTTGAGCCTTACTTTTCTTATCTGTAAAAGGGGGATAGCAACAAAAATATGGGAAAAACACTTTATGAAATGAAAAACATTATATACATGTGATTTGTTATGTTTACAGCACTTTTATTCAAAAACATTACATATACATATATGCATATACATGCACACATATGTCCTCATTTGAATCTCTGAATTTTTATGTTAATTTTTAAGGCAAAATAATCCTTATAACAACAAAATAAAATAGGTTTATTATTTAGATTTAGATTTATAGTAACAATTTAAATTATAGTAACAAATATACAACATAAATCAAGGCTTCCCAAGATTTAGCTCACATGAATCAATGCTGATTCTTGGGGCCTCTTCAAAAAAGACATTCCATCTTTGGCTTATTGTTCCTACTCAGATTTTATTCTGGAACATCTCCAACTCTAGTTTAGGTAATACTTGTGGATATCCACAAGTGTTACCTATGGATAATAGCATACCTTACTGCTCCATAAGCACTCAGAGTGAATATTGGGTATGGGACAGCTTTCATTTATTTCATCCCACAAAGAGCAGGAGATTTGAAAAGATTCAGAGAAACTAATGCTGATATAAAAAATATAAATCTTTTAGTATTTAGTCATATTCCTTCAGGGAAAAAAATAGCTTAGAGCTGCTTGCTAGGCACACTTTAACATTTGATAAGGCCCTCCATAATTATGTTCAGACTTGTGGTACAACCTGATTCAAATCCCTACTTCCCTACTGATCCAAAGCAAGAACTCAGGAGTTGTTGAATAGGTAGCCCTCTCCCAATCAGACCTTCACTGACTGAATTTCTCACAGTAATAGGAAGGAATAAAATAGACCTTGTCTTCTGACCCATCTGGTGGATTTTGTTCCTTTTTCTCCGAGGGACATTTTATTCAGGATGTTCTGTCTTTTTTTTTTTTTTTCCCTCCCATATTGCCACATGGAGTTATGTCACTGAGGAGTTAGAAACCAGGATATGGATTGGCAGGAAAATTTTGGGAAAGTCTGGTATCAAGAAGTAGAAGACTTCTTTCCCTTTGATCTATTATATATATATGCATATATATGCATATATATGCATATGTATATATATGCATATATATGCATATATATACACACATATACGTATATATGTAAGTACGTATGTATTTGTATAGGTCAATATCAAGTTTCTCTATGCTATTCTGAGTCAACACTTTATCAAGACATATTTCTCCTTCACACTTTCTTCTGAAAATCTGCTAATAAATTGCAATTACAATATGTTGCAAAGATGCCTCAATATAGCGTAGCTTCTACTATTTACAGATTGCTTATATGAATTTGACAATGAAAATTGTGAGAAATGGATGAGCATTTGTTTTCCACAGTTATAAAAATTAAATTGGAAAAATGAAACTTAAATCAGAAAACTGAAATCCACAAGGACATCAAGGAATAATCAAGGGTGAAGGTTATCTTCTCCCAAGAGAATATAAGCTCCTTGGAGGCAGGATTGACTTTTGTAATGAAGGATGAGGGCCTGAGATCTGAAAAGAATCTCTGCCCTTAGCCCTTCTCAGTTTCTTCCCCCTTCTAGAATGAAGTTCCTTTGGGAATAGATCTGGCTATGTAATAAGGGGTAGAGATTCATGTTCTGTAACTTCTGTAATAGTCAATAAATGGGGAATCAGAGTCGATGTGGCTCTCTTCAACAATGAGATGACTCAAACCCCTTCCAATTTTTCAGTGATGAAAATAAAATGCTGCCTTTGGAGTTTCAAAGATGTGTCTTCACCTAAGTATCCATTCTTGCAATAATGCAAAATAAATCTTTCCTAAATTCATCAGTGAGTTAGTGGATTTCTTGGTAAGATATTTGTATATTACAAAGATCTTCTCTTCTTAAATTCTTGAACTTGGGGGAATTATTCTTAAGGCTTTTTTCAAAACATCTTCCTTTTCTAGCCATGGGGTTAGATTCTGGGTTTATGTTGCCTAGGAAATAAAAATCTCTTCAAGCCAAAAACATAGTCCCTAAAGTAATATGGCTGCTTATGCTATGTGCTTTCTGCCAGATACTAATCCTTGTCCTGAATGCTACCATTTTTAGGGCAGAGAGAGTATATTTTCAGGAACGATTATCTTAGACCAATGGGGTAAGAAAGCAGGGGTAAGAAAGCACCTGTAACTAGTTTCCCCGCCCCCCCCCCAGGGTAGTCATTAATTGTTCTTGGAGGAAAAGGGGGAGAGAAAGGGGGAGAAAAAGGTATATGTACATGCTTTTTTCCCTCTTCCCACCAGAGCCCAGGTCTATTCTGCTGCATTCTGGTCTATTATCTGAACACAGGAAAAGCAACATGAGAATGAACTAATTTGTGATATTACTTTTATATGTCAGGGCAAGGGGATGACTCTTTCCATAAATGCCCATTTTTTCTAGGAATCCCAATCAGCCAATCATCTTAGGCAAATCCTCAGTTCTCAGTCACTGGATACCAATCAAGGGTTACTTTTGTACCTTATCATACTCTATAAGGGGGGAAATATGCTTATCAAGTTGTTTGGAACTTTTTCCTTACACAGAAAAGATCAAAGCAATAAATGTGCATGATAAATTATTGGAGTTGAACTGCTTTCTCAGAGCATATAAACAATTCTTTTTCCATATCCTCCTTTAATTTCACCCCAGGAGATCTATTGAGTGTTCGCTGACCTTCTTTGATTTCTTTTGACATGCAAAAATAATAGTTGAACTCATCTCCTTTGACCTGACACATAAAGGTAAGAAAACAAATCAGTCCAGTCTTGCTTTGCCCTATTCTCCCTTTTTTGGCCACATGACCAGTTTATCTTCTTTCTAGATAAAAATCTTGGCATATGTCTTATACATTTTTTCTCCTTTTTTGTTGTCCTTCCATTTTTGGTTTTAAGTGACTGTGGGATGACTTTGCTTAGGTCTCTCGTCAAACTTTGTTTAAATTTCTTAGATTTCCACTGCTTCTCTTAGTTTAATGAGGCAGCATTACTCAAAATTGTCCATAATCTCTCTTCATAAGGTTTTACAAGTGGGTTTATATGTTAAATTGAGATTCTTTTGTTTCCATATCTGTCTGCTTGTCAAATAAGTTAATTGCTTGTTGATTCAAAGTGCATTATAGATTTTTTTTTGGTCTCCTTGTTATGGTAGTTGATTTTCATTGGTTAAACTTCTATATAAAATTCTATATGTATCAAGATTAATCTATTACAAATGCAGAAGAAAGTTATAAAATATGAAAGCTTTTCTAGAATGATTATTGCCATTTTGGAAAATTAGATAGACAAAGAAAAGCATTAGGATGACAGAATTCTAACAGGTAATGAGGAGGAAAATGGATGTAATCTATAAGAGAATGATGTGACTTAAGGTACAGAAGCAGAGAACAGTGAGTAGTCCATTTTTAATAGTATGGAGTAGAGCTTAATGCTTTGAACATAGTAGATGCTCAGAAATATTCATTTAGTTCTTGAATTTTATTGAGGGCTTTTCATGTTTTGATTCATTAATTTTTGGTAAAATATTAATCTATTATTATATAATAGTTATAACCCAGAATCATTCTGTTTTGAAAAATGAGTCATCAGAATACATAAATTCAACTTAAGTTTTTGATTTATATCTATCTATATATATTATGTATGTACATACATATGTATTTTCATTGGTCAGTTTTGGGAAGTATTACTGTCTAATTATATTGATATAGACAATCTACACACATCAGAAGATGTTTAAATCAACAATGTAATTTGATGCTTTGGCAGAGAATAAACAAATGCCTGAGAATATCACTGGCAGTGTCTTAATGCCAAACTAAAACCCACTATAAAATATTCAATGAAAAAAGTTTAATTAAATTGCATAGTATAAAATAGAATTCTAGTTTACCATTGTCAGCAATCATTATGGCTTATCTGCTTGTCTTCAAGAACAATATGTGTGGGTAACATCAACAATTGAGCACTTAAAAATTCTACATAAGATTATTAATTTTGCTTTCCAGAGTCAGTATTTGTTACATTTATAAATGTGGATATTTAAGTTTCTATGTCTGTCTGTCTGGCTCTCTCTGGCTCTGTTTCTGTCTGGGGGCATGTGTGTGTGTGCGTTTTGTCTGTCTGTTTGTCTGTCTGTCTCTCCAAACCAGGTGACCAGGTGACTGCATTTTCATTGGATCAATTACTTGAGTAGCTTAGTATTTTACTAGGATTTCTGTAAAATAAAAAAGATATATAAATATGTTTTAGAATGAGGGAGGAAAACAAAGAAATCAAGAGATGACAGATGAGGGGTGTATAGAGAGATATTTTAAGATAGTCAAGTTGGTAAATGGGGAAATTCATGTTTTATGGTTTAATCTGGAGTCATCTTCATAAGTGGGAAAATTTGGATTATAGGGGTTTAGGGCTTAAGGAAAGTGAGATTTAAAATAATATCTGGAATAATTTAATCAATTTCTGGCATGAACTTTTAGGAAGGTCATTGATAGGTAAGCTGGAGACTATCCAGCAAGGCAGTTTAACAGATGATAAAAGCTTTTATTTCATGCTATTAAAAGATTTGTTGAAGGTTTATTATGTTGAAGAGCAGACTTGGGGTCAAGGACATAACTGTCTTCAAATATTTAAATGGTTGTCACACAGAAGAGTGATCTTCTTAGCCATATGATTCAAAATGAAGACTAATTTGTGGAAGTTGCAAAAAGGAAAATTTATGTGTGATGGCATAATGTGGATTATATAAGTGGATAGTAGTGGATAAGAAAGAAGTATTTATATAATGATAGCTATTCAAAAATCAAATAGACTCCTTTTGCAGGTAGTGAGTTCTTTTTTCATTGGAAGTCTTCAAGAAAAGCCTAAATGACTATTTATAGATTATACTTGTTCAGATATGATTTGTGATATGAACTAAATCTCTATACCTTTCAGGAAAAAGTCCATATGGCAATTATCAGAAATAACCAATTCCTAGACTATCCTGTTGGTATAGAGTGATTATGAGGATGTGGCTCTTTTGTCTATCTTTTAAACCTCTGTGTATTTTTAAACAATTTGAGAAGTTGATTAGCATATTTTTAGACAGGTCTGAGACTTGGTCTACCAGGTGTACTCATCTTGGCTCCTTGATCCCTCCCTCCATCTTTGAGTTCCTTGACACTTCTTTATTCCCCTTCTCTCTTGAGTTTCAAGCTTTTTACCTGGGAAACCCCCAAGCAATATATTTTCTCTATAAAGAATTTGCTTATGAGAAAGAACTTTGTTAAATTTTCCTCAGGACTAAGCCCACTATGAGTTTACTTTCTCTTGTACCTTTTTTCTTGCTAGTCTGCCACACTCCTCCATGGATCTAACCTGCCAATTAATAGCTTATTCCCATTGACTGATGTCTTACTCCCATTGATTGATTGAATTGAGATGAAGATTAATAGAACTGAAAAAAGAAGAGAAAGATAAAATCAGATTATTCATATGAGTATTAGAGTTGTAAAAAATTGTAGAAGACAGAGCACAGTGAAAACATATAAGCTAGGTGTTAAAGTCAGTAAGGAAAAAGAAGTGAGAGCTGATGCTAATAGGCAATAGTGAAAAATATTTAGAATGATTAAATAAATAAATAAATTATATATACTTTTTAGGAGAAGAAACAGATTTTATCATAATGTATCAATGATAGTCAAATTGCAGTAGGGACCCAAGAAGTAAGTTAGCTATAAAATATAATAAGATATACAAAATTTTTTTTAAAAGAGAGCATTTTATTTTAAAGTATTATTTCCAATCGTCATTTTAAGATTAGCAATTTCATTATCTGCACTGACACTGTTCTAGCCCCTCAGTTAATTCCCTAATTCACAGACCCATTAAATTTTCTGCACTGTGCAATATTAGACAAGTTACTTAACCATCCTATTCTTTATTTTCCTAATTTGTAAAATGAACTGGAGAAAAAATATCTTTGCTAAGAAAATCCTAAATGAGGTCACAAAGAGTCAGATAAAATTGAATCAATTGAACAAGAATGTTTCAGTGAAAAGTACACTGAAAAAGTCAGGAAGCTTATTTTCTAGTCTCGGCTATGCCATTAGATACTTATGTGACCTTAACAAAGTTGTTTAATCTCTCAGTGCCTTTGATTCCTGTTTTATAAAATGACTTTTAAGCTTTCCTTTGCCTTCTAAAAGTCTATTATTCTGTGTTCTCCATTCCAGGTGAGTTTTATTAATGTGTGTATCCTAGAATTCACCAAAATGCTTCTGGGACTCCAACAGAGTTTATCTGTCTTGAAGAAATGTAGATGCTGGTTATTTTTATCCTAAGAACAAATAGCATAATAATACTCCATGTGTAAGCTTTAATGCAGAGATTTTTAAATGTGGGGTGTGTGTATGTGTGTGTGTGTGTGTGTGTGTGTGTGTGTGTGTGAGAGAGAGAGAGAGAGAGAGAGAGAGAGAGAGAGAGAGAGAGAGAGACATAGAGACAGAGACAAAGAGAGAGACAGACAGACAGAGACAGAGACTGAGGCAGACAGACAAACAAACAGATGACATTTGGCAGTTTGATGAAACCTGTGGTCCCCTTCTCAGGAAATTATTTTTAAATTTCAGTCAGAGGTTAGCAAAAATAAAGATGTAAAATGTCTTTTACCCCATTTAATTTCACAGGTCTCCTGGATCTGTGAATCATATCCACAGTCTCCAGGTTAAGAATTCTTGCTTTAATGGACTTTTCTGAGCACTCTTTTACATCCTGACTTCTATATTGATAGGCAGGTTTATTCCCCTACCACACAAATTCCTTCCCTTTCTTTTGACACATTAACCTTGTTCTAATGAAAGACTCTACTAACCTTAGCTGCCTGTTTTGTTTAAGTAACAAAAGCATCTGGGATGATGCCAGAATTTTAAAAAGCTTTTGGTAATAAACATTTGGGTGTACACTTTGCTTTTGTCAGCAGCAACCTTTTGCTTTAAGAAAAGCATTCTACTTTTCTTCTCAGAAAACAAAGCACTAGGGGAAAGAATCTCTGTTCTCTCCCTTTAACCATCTCAGATGTTATATTTTGTGCACCTGAACGTAAATCTGTTTTATTTTCGAGATTGTAGGTAAAAGTTGTGGAAGTCAAAGGTTTCATACAGATGATCACAACCTTTATCATTGCTAAGGGGAATTTTGATGGGAATTTACTTTTAACTTAGCTTTTGATTTGCTGACATAAAAAGTGGTTCTAACACTCTTTCTTTAGTCAACATTATGGGCCATCACCTTAGCCTACAGAAATCAATAGGTTGTGAACTGAGTTGTGAAATAATATATCAGAACAAAATTGTTGAAAGGTGCTTATTTTTATCTTGATTTTTCAAAGAAAAATTTGATTGATCAGAAAGATGGTTAAATCCAGTCATCCAAAAACCTTTTAGATACATTTTAAAATGCATGGGAAAGTTGAATTCATCTTTCTTTTTCTGCATGGTATGCACTGTCTGCCATGTCAGCTTTGGAAATGAATTCTTATTGTCCAAAGAAGTAATAATCAATCTACATAATTAATACTTTTAGCACATTTCTTTTCTGGAGATTTTAAGTATAAAACTGCAGCAGTTAGAGCTAACATGACATTTTAACTAATTGTTCTCAATCAGTGGCAGATTGAGGGAAGAAAATAAGTATTTTTTCTCAATAAGCATGCGGCATTTTGAGAAGGCAGGCAATATGGCCCATATGCCAGAACATAAAAAGCGTAAGAAATGCCACAGTTCATCAGACCAGGCATTTGGGACATTATATGATGTAATGGAGAGTGTGATGGTGTTGAAGTAAAAAATGGGTTCAACTCCTGACTCTTATATTTCTATACCTGTGTGACCTTGCACAAAATCCTTAACCTCTCTGTGCTTTAGTCTATTAATCTATAAAACAAGGAGATTGGGTTAGATAGCTTCTAAAATCCTTTCTACTTCTAAATCTATCATTGTGTGACTAGATTAATGGTCCAAATAGTACAGCATTTCATCTCTGCCATATTGTAAGAGGATGTTTTATGAGAGAGCCTAGTAGATGCCTTCTGTGAAATAAACATCAAAAAGCTGTTATTGTTCATCCTTCATTCTTGAAGAGGGACCAATGACACAGGAAAAGGGACCAATGACATTTGATTTGTAAGTGAATTGGATTTATGTGAAGCAGAGATGCACAAAGTCATCAGCATTATTCTCTCCTCCAAATACATTTAAGTAGCAAAATATAGATCAAGATGATTTGTAATGGCCCCAGATACAGTGAGAGACTGACCTTTTAAAATTAAGTTCTTTCCCAGGTCTCAGTTTGTTCGAGGCACTTCCCATTCAGTAATTAAATGCTAGGTTAAAAAAAATAGGCAAAAGATGATCTAGTTTGCCTTCACAAAATAATGTCTGGGACCAAAACTAAAATATTCTTCAATTCCCATAGTTAAGCACCTACTATCTACAAAACTACATAAGACAGCCCAGAGCCCAGAGTTCAAGAGCCCTGATAATAGTTGTTCCTCAACCCCTGTCTCCCTGTTGTGTTTCTAGTTCAAACTTTATCAAAGGGAACAGATTTTGTGGAGAAAGTACACATAATATCCAACAGTACTAATTGTTGAAGAGCTACCACCAATTGGAAAGTTAACTAAACAACTAGGTGGCAATTGCAATGCCATCTAGACCACCAACTCTATTAACAGACTAGCCTCTAAACCCATCATCTGGAGAATGAAACTAGTGAGATTTTATCCTTACAACTGCTTTTGCAGGAGCTAAAGTCCCTACCTCACTAGCAGCCACAGCTATTGAAGAATCAGAAAACAAAATTTTTATTATCAAAGTCCTTAGCTCTTTCACATGGTTTGACAGCAGAAATTGCTATAATTTGACTAATGGCATTAACATGAAAGAAAATGTGTTGCTATCTTCTTTAACACTAAGTACCACTGAGTCTTTAGACATGACTTTTGTATATTTTCTCCCTCTGTTAGTGCAAGTTCTTAGAAAACAATAACTATATTGATTTTTTTCTTTGTATACTCAATTATTAGCACCAACATTTTCTATAGCCTTCTTTCTAGACCAGTCAAAATATAATTAATTATACTATAATTGGTACCAGGGATATCATAACTTCTATAACAATGGTGTCAAAGTCAAATGAGGATCACTACAAATATAGGTATTGACTTAGAAAATTACTTATCAACCTTATCTATGCTTTATTGTATTTTTATTTACTTTGTTAAATATTTCCCAATTATATTTAAATATGACTTGATTAAATCTTAGGTGTGTTAATGGGCTGTCTATTTTAAAAGACCGGACACAAATGCACTCTAAATTTGACCCATCTATTGATTTTCTCTTCCCTACATAAATGTCCAACTTTTATTTATCTTATTTATAGGAATGTGTAAGTAATTTCTTTTTTGAGATAAAAGTATAGCTGGGTCATGAACATTAATGAAATGGTTAACTGGCATAGACTAAACCCTAAATTCCCCAGTAACAACCGAAGTTATTTTCCTTTGTCATGGTGGTTGCAAGAAATATTTCATATTGATCAATTAATCAAATATTTTTAGCCTGTATTATATTGAAGAGACTGTTTGAGAGACTGGAAATATAAAGACAAAAATGAAATATTCTCTCCCTTTAAGGATCCTGCATCTTATAGGGACAGATACTAAGTATACCTAGAAAAAATATACAAAATATAAAAAAAGTAGATGTAAGATTACTTTAGTTGGAGGGGGGCACTAGCAGTTGTGAGGATCAGCTCAGGAGAGCATGCAATGATTGTAATCAACACAGGTGGAAGAAGTAGCATCTTTTTCAAAAAAATAATATTTTATTTCCCTTCCAGTTATTTGTCAAGACAATTTTTACCATTCATTTTTACAAAATTTTGAGTTCCAAATTTTTCTCCCTTCCTTCTTCCTAATATGGTAGGCAATTTGATATAGGTTATACATGTGCTATCATGTAAAACATATTTCCATATTTGTCATAGTTATGAAAAGGGAAATGGATTTTTTAAAAAAGGGATAAGGTAAGTGAAAAAGTAAGCATCAGTCTAAATTCAGAGTCCATCAGTTCTTTATCTGGATGTGGATAGCATTTTCCTTCATGAATCTTTTGTTCTTGTCTTGAAATATTATTTTGCTGAGAAGAATTGTCATTCATTTGATTCAGCTGATTATTGGAGGAGAATCTGAAAAATAGGACAAACTTTTGATTTTAATCTGCATTAACATTTTCTCCATTTCTTTTTTTAAGTTTAAGCCAACAGAGCAGTAAATTAAACCTTGATTTGTTTGTTTGTTGATTTCCAACATATAAATGCCCAGACGAAGAATTTAACAAGCTGTTCTGACTAGCACATTCCTAGATATTTGTGATCACCTTGGAAATGATTCCCTTTTGTCATATACTGACTCATGGAAGAATGCCTGCAGAGTTTAATAGATGTTTATTTTTAAGGTTAATGTTCCGAGATAAGAAAGTGAATTCTATGAGTCAGGGTGCTTCCTGCATTCTACATCCTGTATTCTCTTGTCAAAGCTAAACACTTCCCATGTAAATGCCCATAGCATTAATCCTTGAATCCAGATTCTGATCTTTCTGTATTTGAGTTCCTTTGGAACAGAAATGGAGCTGGTTTTTTTTTTTGTTTGTTTTTTTGTTTTTCCTCTGGCAGGTGGGGAGACTGATATCCTCCCACATACCCCAGGTTTGTTTTCTGACTCAGGGAGTTATATATTTAAATTCTGTAAAACTATCTCTAAAGACATGCAGAGTTGAAGCCAAATATTTTGACTCAATCACTCATTGTCTGTTAAATAGTATCATTTTATTTTATTTTTTTATGATTTAAATCTTTATTTAAAGTATTTTTCACAGTAATAAATGTATGCTATAAAATAAGAAAGTAATTTAGATATTAAGGAATTTTTTTTTTAATTTTATTTTATTTGCAAAACATATGTATGGGTAATTCTTCAACATTAACCCTTACATAGCTTTCTATTACAAATTTTTCCCCCCTACTCCCCACCCCTCCCCTAGATGGCAGAATATCCACTACATGTTAATTATGTTAAAATACTTGACAAGTAGAATATATGTATACATATTTCCAAACTTATCATTGTTGTGCAAGAAAAATCGTATCTACACGAAAGACATATCAGATAAAGGAAACACGATGTAAGCAAACATCAATCAAGAGTATGAGAATGTTATGTTGTGGTCCACATTTCACATCCCTTTCTCTGGGTGTATATGGCTTTCTTCAGTGAACAATTGGAAGTGGTTTGAAACATTTCATTGTTGAAGAGAGCCATGTCCATCAGAATTGATCATCATATAGTATAGTTGTTGCCGTGTATAATGAAATCATCCTGCTGGTCATTTCTTTTTTTTTTTTTATTAAAGCTTTTTATTTGTATAACTGGTTTGAGACAATTCTTTGTTGCAGAGAGCCATGTCCATCAGAATTGATCATCATGTAATATTGTTGTTGCTTTGTATAATGATCTCCTGGTTTTGCTCGTTTCACTCAGCATCAGTTCATGCAAGTCTCTCCAGGCCTCCCTGAAATCGTCCTGCTGGTCGTTTCTTACAGAGCAATAATATTCCATAACATTCATATACCATAATTTATTCAGCCATTCTCCAATTGATGGGCATCCCTTCAGTTTCCAGTTTCTAGCCACTACAAAAAGGGCTGCCAAAAACATTCTTGCACATGTGGGTCCCTTTCCCTCCTCTAAGATTTCTTTGGGATATAGGCCCAATAGAAACACTGCTGGGTCAAAGGGTATGCACAGTTTGATAACTTTTTGAGCATAGTTCCAAATTACTCTCCAGAATGTTTGGATCTGTTCACAGTTCCACCAACAATGTATCAGTGTGCCAGTTTTCCCACATCCCCTCCAACATTCATCATTATCTTTTCCTGTCATTTTAGCCAATCTGACAGGTGTGTAGTGGTACCTCAGAGTTGTCTTAATTTGCATTTCTCTGATCAATAGTGATTTGGAGCACCTTTTCATATGACTACAAATACTTTTAATTTCATCTTCTGAAAATTGTTCATATCCTTTGACCATTTATTGCTTTCTCCAGTGTTTTTAATAGGAATGGGTGTTGGATTTTATCAAAGGCTTTTTCTGCATCTATTGAGATAATCATATGTTTTTTGTTAATTTGGGTTATTAATATAATTGATTATGCTAATAGTTTTCCTAATATTGAACCAGCCCTGCATTCCTTGTATAAATCCTACTTGGTCATGGTGTATTATCCTGGGGATAACTTTCTGTAATCTCGTTGCTAAAATCTTACTTAAAATTTTTGCATCAATATTCATTAGGGAAATGGGTCTATAGTTTTCTTTCTCAGTTTTCTCCCTACCTGGTTTATCTATCAGCACTATATCTTGTCATAGAAGGAATTTGGTAGTACCCCTTCTTTCCCTATTTTTTCAAATAGTTTATATAATTTTGGGATTAATTGTTCTTAGAATGTTTGATAAAATTCACATGTAAATCCATCTGGCCCTCGAGATTTTTTCTTAGGGAGTTGATTGATAGCTTGTTCTATTTCTTTTTCCAAAATGCAGCTATTTAAATAATTTATTTCCTCTTCTGTTAACCTAGGTAATCCATATTTTTGTAGATATTCCTCCATTTCATTTACATTATCAAATTTATTGGCATAAAGTTGGGCAAAGAAACTCCTAATTATTACTCTAATTTCCTCTTCATTGGAGGAAAGTTCTCCCTTATCATTTTTGAGACTAACAATTTGATTTTCCTCTTTCCTTTTTCTAATCAAATTAACTAAAGCTTTATCTATTTTGTTGTTTTTTTCACAAAACCAACTCTTAGTTTTATTTATTAATTCATTAGTTTTCTTATTTTCAATTTTATTGATCTCCCCTTTAATTTTCAGAATTTCCAATTTGGTATTTAATTGAGGGTTTTTAATTTGGTCTTTTTCTAGCTTTTTAAATTGTAAGCCCAGTTCATTGATCTTCTCTTTCTCTGTTTTATGCAAGTAAGCATCTAGAGATATAAAATTACCCCTTATAACCGCTTTAGCCATGTCCCACAAATTTTGGTATGTTGTCTCATTGTTGTCATTCTCCTGGATGAAATTATCAATTGTGTCTATAATTTGCTCTTTCACCCATTCATTCTTCAGGATTAGATTATTTAATTTCCAATTAACTTGTGGTCTATTTTCTCCTGGCCTTATATTACATGTGAGTTTTATTGCATCATGATCTGAGAAGGATGCATTTACTATTTCTGCTTTTCTGCATTTGATTTTGAGGTTTTTATGCCCTAACACATGATCAATTTTCGTATAAGTTCCATGAACCTCTGAGAAAAAAGTACACTCCCTTCTATCACCATTCAATTTCCTCCAAAGATCTATCATACCTAACTTTTCTAGCCTTTTGTTTATCTCCCTAACTTCTTTTTTTATTGATTTTGTGATTTGATTTATCTAATTCTGAGAGAGCAAGGTTGAGATCCCCCACTAGGATAGTATTACTGTCTATTTCTCCTTGCATCTCTGTTAGTTTCTCCTCTAGGAATTTGGATGCTATACCACTTGGTGCATATATGTTTAGTATTGATACCACTTCATTGTCTATGGTACCCTTTAGTAAAATATAGTTTCCTTCCTTATCTCTTTTAATTAGAAATATTTTTGTTTTTACTTGATCTGAGATAAGGTTTGCTACCCCTGCCTTTCTTTGTTCAGCTGAAGCATAGAAGATTCTGCTCCAGCCCTTTACCTTCCCTCTGTATGTATCTCTATGTTTTAGATGTGTTTCTTGTAAACAACATATTGTAGGTTTCTGGCTTTTAATCCAGTCTGCTACCCGCTTCCGTTTTATGGGAGAGTTCATCCCATTCACATTCACAGTTAAAATAACTATATCTGTATTCCCTGCCATCTTATTTACCCAGAGTTATGATTTTCTCTTCCCTTTCCCCTCTCTCCCTTCCCCCCTCCCTAGTACTTTGCTCTTGATGACCACCTCCCACCAACAGTCCTCCCCCCTTTAGAATCCCTCCCTCCCCTTTATACCTTTCCCCTAATCCTTCTATTAGTCTATCCATTTCCTTTCCTCCTTTCCCTCCCACCTTCCCACAAGGAGGGTCAGGCCTTTCTTTGAAGCCAAATGTGTCTGATATACTCTCTTAGAATCCAATCTAATGAGAGTAAGGTTTACACAATACTCATCGCCCACCCTTCTTTCCCTCAATTATATTAGATTTTCTATGTCTCTTTATGAGATTTTGCCTTATTTTACCTCCTTCATTTTTACTTTATTTTGCCTCCTTCCCCCCCCTCTTTTTTTTCAGTATGGTATTCCTTCCACCTCTAATTTCCTTTCCATTATTATCAAAGAAAAATTGAATTATACCACCATTCTTTAAGGATACCTGTAGTAGAAATATAGTTCTAATGAGTTCTTTCCTTTTTACCTTTTTATGCTTCTCTTGAGTTCTGTATTTGGAAGTCATATTTTTTGTTCAGATCTGTTTTTTTCATTAGAAATAGGTGAAAATTTCCTGTATCATTGAATGACCATCTTCTTCCCTGGAAGATGATGCTCATTCTAGCTGGATAACTTATTCTTGGCTGTAATCCAAGTTCTTTTGCCTTTTGGAATATCTGATTCCAGGCCCTTCGATCCTTTAATGTGGAAACTGACAGATCTTGTGTAATTCTAATGACAGTTCCTCGGTATTTGAACTGTTTCTTTCTAGCTGCTTGCAATATCCTTTCCTTGGTGCGATAGTCCTGAAATTTGGCCACGATATTCCTTGGGGTTTTAATTTTGGGGTCTCTTTCAGGTGGTGATTGCTGAATTCTTTCAATGCCAATTTTGCCTTCTGATTCTAAAACATCAGGGCAATTCTCTTTCATGATTTCCTGGAAGATAGCATCAAGGTTCCTTTTTTCATCTTGGCTTTAAGGGAGTCCGATAATCCTTAGATTGTCTCTCCTGGATCTGTTTTCCAAGTCAGTTGTTTTTCGTAGGAGATATTTCATATTTTCTTCTATTTTTTCATTTTTTTGTTTTTGTTTGACTGATTCTTGAAGTCTTATTGAGTCATTTAGTTCTATTTGTTCAATTTTAATTTTTTAAGTATTATTTCTTTCAGTTATATTTTTTTAGCTCCTTTTGTAGCTGGCCAGTTGAATTTCTTGATTCAATGCATTCTTTTTCCATTTTGCCAGTTTTATTTTCCAGTGAATTGGTGATTTTTTCAAATTCACCAATTTTATTTTTCAGTGAATTGTTTTCTTTTTCCAATTCACCAGTACTGTTTTCCAGTTTTTGATATCTCTGTTGCAATGATCTCAATTTATTTCTCCATTCTTCTTCTAGCTCTCTTTTGAGATTCTTTATGCAATCTTCCAGGTAAGCCTTCTGAAAGGGAGACCAGCTGAAGTACGCCTTTGTGGCTTCATCTGGGATTGTTTTCAGAATCTCAGGATCTGGGGACTGCTCTACTTTCTCTCCATAGAAGCTGTCTATGGTGAGTGCTCTCTTCTGCTTCTTACTCATGATTTTGAGCTGAGGTATCAGTCACCAGCAGAGGATTCTGCTGCAGTTTCAATTTGCCCTGGGGCAGTTTGCTGAGTTGACTTCTTCTGGTCTGAGGCTGGGCAGCTAGATCCGCACTTGGACCATGCTTTCAGCTGCTCTTAATCCACCCTTTACCAAAGGCAGATCTGCCAAAGCACCTGCCCACAAGCAGAGTAAAGTGGCCCCGGCGTCTGCCAGGGACTTCCTGGGTGCCAAAAATGTGCCTTGCAGCCTGACTTCCGGATCGCGGCCAGCGGCCCATTCCCCTGAGGCTAACTTTCTCCAGAGTTTTTTCAAAGTAGGTTGTTGATAGAAGTGCATTGTAGTCCAAGTGTTTGGTGGAGCCCTCACTCCAAAACCAGTTCGGAGGCTCAATTTGTCTGGGTCTGAGGGAATGTCTCAGGAGCTCACAGAGAACTCTGTCTGCAGTTCGCCATCTTGGCTCCACCCCCATCATTTTATTTTTATTGAAATTTCAACCCACATAGGTAATGTCCCTCAAATTGAAAATATATCAGTTTGTGTGTGTGTGTATGTGTGTATATGACTTGGAAAAAAAAACCTTATTGAACATATGTGTAAGCTTATAAGTTTGAAAATGAGTTCACAACTACTGTTTTTTTTTTTAATAGCACATTTTACTCCAAATACAAGAGTTTTCTTTTTCTTGACAATTTGATACTTTTAACTTTTCTATCATCTTAATTTCCAGTGTATTCCTCCTTGCTCCTTTCCCTTCCCCTTTTAACAAATAACTTGAAAAGGAGGGCAATAAAGCAATTCAATAAAGCTAACCAATGCATCAATAAAATTTTCACATAATGTTTAATCCTTCATATACTTAGTCTTCCACCTCTGTAAAGGGAGAGAGGTGAATTCTTGACATCTCGTTTTCAGTATTACTTGGTCATTACACAGCATTATTTTTTCTCCCTTTTCTCTCATTTTCATTATTATAGTAATGTATTTTATATTCCTGGTTCTCTTTCCTTGAGTCTGAATCAGTTCATGTAATTCTTTCAATGCTTTAGATTCATTGTTTCTTATGATACAGTAATATTCCATTATCACATAACATAAGCTGTTTAGTCATTTCCTTGTCTCCCCAAAATATTCTGACAAATATTTTGGCATATGGAATATTTCTTTCTATCTTTGATCTCCTTGGATTATTAGTTTAGCAGTAGGATCTTTCTTATTTTTTAAACATAGTTCCTAGACCATGACTATATAAATAACGAACAGAATTCAAGTGAGGAAACTCTGTTTCAGATATTTTAAAAAGCAATGGGAATATTTGAATTTTAAATTTGGCCAGAATTGGCAACATACATACAGAAGATGTAGCTTAACATGAGTGTCTCATTGGTGTGACAATCTTGCTTTCTACTGGAGACAGGCACAGATGGCAATGTTTGTTCAAGTTCTTGCTTAAGACTATTTCTTTGGGATCTCTATGACATTCACAGGCTAGTCAGTACTGAGAAAAAACATATAAATTGTCATAATAATTCAGATTTGTCCCAAATTTTGAAATTTATAAAGCTCTTACAATCTTATGAAGTAGACAACATAATATTAATGATATTTTCATTTTACAGATGAAAAGACTGAGTTGTACATTTCCCCAATGGCACTCATTTAGCAACAGACAGATAGTATTTGAACTTAGGTCTTGTCTTCTAGTTCCAAAGATTTTTCCCCTGGATCACCCTGTCTTTGATAGACTAATAATGAGGCTTATAAAAAAAGAACTCACTAATAGAAGGTACTTCAATTCTATACCTCCTCTCAGTTGTGAAAGAAAGACAACAGATCAATAACTTCTTAAAAGTTGCATGTAAGAGATAGAGAACCAAGTTGTTGTCTCAAAAAAAGTGACACTAGCCTTGCAAAGCAATGGGGAAATAGCTCACCAATTTCTTCTGGACTCTTATATTTAGTGTTCCTGCATCCCATCTGTTGTTACTCACATGATTTCAACTAGCTACTATTCACAGTGTCTGGATAACCATTTGTGTCTCTGCTGTAAATGGGGCATATTGGGAATGCTAAATCACTCCTGTGGTCATTCAAGAACTCACTTCAAGGCAAATCATTAACATTGTTGGATGGAATGGTGCAAAGTACTGGACTGACTTGAGTTAAAGACCCTGGGTTCACATTCCCAATAAGATCAGGAGTGAAACAAGGTTGCCCACTATCACCATTACTGTTCAATATTGTATTAGAAATGCTAGCCTTG
>JAJPUD010000922.1:402105-437250 GCA_023553655.1 Myrmecobius fasciatus
GGAAGGAGGGGAAAAGCTTGGGAAAAAAAGTTTTTGCAAAGGTCAATGTTGAAAGGTAACTCATATGTTTTGTAAATAAAAAGCTTTATATAAAAAATAAAAAATAAGACCCTGGGTTCAGATTTTTCTTTTAATACTTAATGACTACGTAATCTTGGGCTAATTATTTAAACCTTTTCAGCTTCTCCATATTCTCATATATAAAATCAAGAATTTGAATTAGAAGTCCTACAGAGTTTGTGTCTATTGTAATCCTAAAAGATACTATATGATCCAGCCTGTGTCTTTAAAACACATACACACACACACACAAACATAAACACACATACATTGTTTTGTAGGTAATTTCTTGGCTCCCATATGTCTCCACATAGCAGAGAAATTAGAAATCCTATTTATGGTAGGCAGTATATTATCTAGGCAATGGAGTTTAGGAACAATGAAAATCCCCATCAATGGAATTCTGTTTGCCAATGAGATTCCTTTTTGGGTTGGTTTCATGCCTCTGATGAGCTATAGTTAAGCTTTTAACGTAATTGTTCTTTGATTATTCTCAGGAAAGATATGTTTTGATATTAGAACTGGGTTTTCTTAAGTCTTTTGTTGCAGTATAAAAACAACATATCTACTCTGCCTTTATAGGAAGAATGTGGTCTCCATTAGATGAGAAAAGAAGCAAACTTTTCAGAGCTGTTTATATCTGGACATGATCAGTTAATGTTATTATTATTATTACTGTGTGACAGAGCCAGAGGTAATTTTTTTAGCTTTTACTTTTTTTTATCAGGCATGCACAATATACCAAGAACATTATTTTTGCTGTTGCTGTTGTTAACAATAATAACAGTTTAAAATGATACTAAAACTTTTGGAGCACTCTGTACATTATAGCTTTAATACAGGTCTTTTGTACAGCTAGGTTCTAATTAATGTAAATAATGAATCTCTTGAAATGTTTATATTATTAGAATTTATACTATTCAAAGTTACAATTGATTGTAATTAGGTAATATGGTAATTGATTGTAGTTAGGGAAATGTGCACTGCAAATTATTCTTACTAATTGGGGCTTAATTGTAGATTTACCTATTCTTCTATTATTAAACTGAGAGGTCCAGTAAGGCAATTAAGTGATACAATAGACAAAACATTGTAGCCTGAGTCAAGAATCAATTAATCATAAATCACTAAACATTTATTAAGTATCTACTATGTGCCATGCATAGTGCTAAGAAAGATCTCAGTTTAAATTTGATCTCATATACTTATAACAGCATTTTATGAATCAATATTTGTTAGCCCCTTTGGACAATGCCTAGTTATATAAAGGTTTATTCCCTTTCCTCCACTCTCCTTGTACTATACATATATACCACACATATTAACATTTAACAATTCCCCAGTAACAGATTCTTTTGGAAATTAAAAGGTAAATAAGGTATAGACAGCTGTCTTTCTTTTAGAACCTTTGCATAATTTTTAGTGGTTCTCCATCTGTTAGGTTTTAAGCTTAGCAAAATAACTTTCCTTCCTGTTAAGCAATTTGTCTAAGCTAGTTTACCAAGTTTTTGTTCTTTATTGACAGGATTGGCTTTGCTGATGTTGTGGGTAGGAAACCCATCTTAAAATCAAGAAAACCCTAGCTTAGATTCTGCTTCTGATACATACTGACCTTAAACCATTTAGTGCCTCTAGTAACTGTAGTTCTTAGTGCAGTTCATAGTATGATAGGCACTTAATAAAACTTATTGATTGAATAAAATAGTTGCCAAGCATGATTCAATTGAATAAATATTTTTGAAGTGCTAACTTTGTGCTGGGCAATGGACTAAGCAATGGGGGTATAAATAAGAAAAAGGAAGACGGTCCCTATACAAGAATGTCTGAAATAAATTTAGGATTTTGTCTTTGTGAACTCAATGAAGATTGCCATGTCATTTCCTGTTCCTATGTCTCAGCAGTGGAACAATTCAACCCACATCTGTCTCACAAAATTTGTTCCATCATCTTCTATGCTGATGGCTTGGGCAGTTTCCTCTTTAGTCTAATAAAATGGAATAATCCTATACTTTCTCCCAGCTTTTTGTTCTCAGCTTTTTCTCAAGGATGTATTAGTAATTTGTAGCTTCTAAGCAATTCTGCTATTTGGGCAGCATACAATTCATTAAAGCAGTATGAGGAAAAGGAAAAGCAAACCAAAACTAGAACATTTTTGCAGCGATTCATTTCAGCTGCATTCCCACCACTCTAAAGTCTCTAGAGAGATGAAGAAATACAGTATTCAGTTCGAACTTGAATCTTGGACATAACAAAAATTTTGCATTCAGTTCAATGAATCATTTTTTAAAACTTCCCTACCAGTGGCACTTGATAACAATCAATCACCTATCATGTGTCAAGCACTGTGCTAAATACTGGAAATACAAAGAAAAGCAAATTAATCTGCATGAAATGTGTGTATGTTTGTGTATGCATGTGTCCATTTTCTTTCTAATCGTATACATAAGAAGAGGCAAAAGATAGTTCCTGCTCTGAAGAAGCTGACAATCTGATGGAAAAGGAAACATGCAAACAAATATATACTAAGTAAGCTATATTCAGAACAAATAGGAATTAACAAAAGGAAGGCATTGGGATTAGGAAAGGTTGGGAAAAACTTCCTGTAGAAGGAATGATTTTCGTTGGGGTTTAATGGAAGTCAAGGACATCAGTAATCAGAATAAGTACTAGAAAAATAAAAGGGAGTTGAGTTTATTTTTTTGTACCAAATTTGTTTTACTTATTTGAGGTGCTTATAATTGCTCATTCTTCTTGATAAATTCATTGGTGTTGTTTCCATTTGAAGGAGCATCCTTCTGTAAGTTTTGCCTTTCCTCTCAGAAGCTGATGTTGAGTTGTGGAGCAACCAACATAGAGAGACTGTTTGTGCATGGCTAAATACAGTGGTGATTTTCTAGCAGCCTGGACTCGACATCTGTGGAAGAGGAGTTTGGACTCTGCGTCAGGTGCTTCTTTTCTTTCTGCTTTTTCTCCTTGGAAGACTGGTACAGAAAGTCTTTCAAAAGGATCATGTTGGTGTGAGGAGATCTCTGCCAGATAAAAAAAAAAAAAAAAAAAAAAAAAAAGGTTAGATTCTGAAGGACTTTGAATGAATGCCAGGTAAAATATTTTGTATTTGTACCTGCATGCAGTTTTTTTTTTCTTATACTTCAGTGATTTGATTTTAAACCTTTAAACTTTAAATCCTTCTCTCCAGATTCAAAAGTCCTTCCTAACAAAGAGAAACATTTATTCCAAACCAGTCAAAACAATAACTATGTCTGAAGGGCATATGTCAAATTCCTCACCCAGAGTCCTCTCCTGTTATTCTGAGAGAAGGCAAATGTTTTCCCTTTAGTTTTCTGGAACCAAGATTGTACCCTACAGCTAATTAGAATTCATTTGCTAGGCCCACAGTAAATGATTGTAAGTCAGAAAAAAGGTCAGAAGACTAAGTCAGGATAAAGAGCTTACCTATAGTCAGGGAAGACCTGGATTTCAATAGCCTGACCCTTAAAATTCTCAAAATTTTCTTTCTTGAAACATTGATTCTTTATTTTTTTTCATCACAAATCTTTTTTTTAATTTATTAAAGCTTTTTATTTACAAAACATATGCATGGGTAATTTTTCAACATTGACCCTTGCAAAACCTTGTGGTGTTACAAATTTTTCCCTCCTTTCCCCTGCCCCCTCCCCTAGATGACAGATAATCTACTACATGTTAAATATGTTAAGATATATGTTAAATCCAATATATGTATACATAGTTATACAATTATCCTGCTGTACAAGAGAAATCAAGAAGGATCTTTAGCTAGAAGGATGTTTAGCTAGAAATTATAACTATGAGCAAGGAGAAGGAAGAAGAGAAAGGAAAGTTCTCTTTTCTTTGGTCAGTGAGATTCATATATATTAACTAAATTGAGTCAATATTAACCAACAAGCATCTATTTCTGAAGCATTTTCTTTATGACAGCCACCAACATTCCCTGTCCTCAAGAAACTTACAGTCTAATGGGGGAGATGACATACAAACAAGTATATATATGCAAACATGTGAAAGAGTCAATAGTTGAGGGAAGGCAATAGAATGGAGGGAGAATTGAGGCAAGGCAGGGATTTTAGCTATGTTTTTTCTTTTGTGTCTTTCCTCTCTGTTATGCCTTAGAGTTTCATAGCTGACACAACTGTTCTTTTCAAATTGGTCTTTCCCTGTGACCACACTGCTCTATTCAGTTAAACAGTCAATGATTGAGCCCTTTTCTTATGTTCAGCATTGTGATAATTGTCACAGGGTCTGCAAAAGAAACAGAAAATGAGGTTCTCACCTTCTGTGATCTTATAGTGTATTTGTGTGTGTGTGTGTGTGTGTGTGTGTGTTAGCATGTTCCAGTTTCACTCACCATTTTTATGCTCATCACTCTAACCTCCAACTGTAATGAGTGAATTTGCCATTAAACAGTTCTCACTTACTTCCCTAAGCCCCAAATTCAATCATAACTTTCACTTGAATCTCCTCATATATATTGTATTAAGATAACAGAAATATGTTTATTCTACTTTTAATCAGGATATAGGGTAGATTAAGATAGACCATTTAATTACCTCTAATCCCACAGATATGGATGGTGAATTCTTTTTATGCAATGCTTTGGCAAATGTATTCCACTGATGCTAGATTTCATGATCTGCTTAAAGGAACCTTATAGATATTACCCTTCATGCATGCTTTGTGTCAGTCCAGCTGAATGGCAACCTGTCATTTTATATATCATATTTTTATATTTCCATCCTTTTTTAACCACACTTGTTTTCTTCTTAATATTCCCTTACTTCCATCAATATTACCCTACTGGAATCCCACTCATCTTTTGAGGCTCATTTTAAATGTTACCTCTTTATGAGGAATTTCCTCAAAGTTGGGATCTCATCCCTTTCAAAGGTTCCCAAACCACCTTTCTTATATACTTCCTGTAGCAATCAGGACATTCTGTCTTCTACTTGAAAAGTATCTTGCTAATTGTTAATTTTTTTTGTGTGTATGAACAAAAATCTATTTTCTCTTCCTTCCACTTCTGCCCTCCCCTAGGGAAAAAAAGCAAAACTTTTACAATAGATATGTACAGAAAGTGAAGCAAAACAAATTTCTACATTGATCATGCACCTAAACACAACCTGTATCCTGAGTCCATCATACTCAGATAGAAGGCAGATGGCAATGGTTATATTATCAGAGTACTTAAATCTTCAAAGTTGTTTGTTTTTTATAGTTTTGTTGTATAAATTATTCTCTTGGTTCTGCTTATTTTACTCTGCATCAGTGTATACAAATCTTCCCAGGTTTTAGTGAAACTGTCCCTTTCATCATCTCATATATTTCTCATATGTCATAATTTGTTTCACAATTCCCCATTTACTGGGCAGCTACTGCCTTAGTTTCTAGTTCTTTGCCACTACAAAAAAGATGCATTGTAAATATTATTTTACAGGTAGGTCCTTTAAGTCTTTAATCTCTTTGGGATCTGTATTTATTTTTGCACATACCTTATTTAGTGTGAAAGACCTTGACTTGAGTCAGGACTAGGGTAAGCAAAGTAAAAAGCTTTCTAGAAAACACTGTGTATTTTTGGGGAATGGGAACGGAGCAATAAAGTGCTCATCAATACTACTTTCTATAAATCTGATTTTTTTTTCTCTCAAAAGCTCAGATTAATGTGTAATCTCACCAGTTTGGAAGTTTCCTCTAATGAGGCTGATAATATCCCTTCCACAGGTTCCCATCTTGCATATTTCTTGCCTATGTGTTATCTATAAATTTGGAACAGGGGATGAACCCAACATAACTATTTATTTTTCCTGACATCAAGGGGATACTTGTGATGTATGTTTCTTTCTACCTAGTAATCCTTATTTTCACCTCAGTACTAGGCTCTCTTTTCATCATATGATAAAGATGTCTTTTTGCTCCTCTTTTAATTTCAAACTTCATTATGTTATATGTTGCAGTCTACTTAAACTGACTTTGACTGCAATGAGCTGTTCATTTCAATTTTTTTCTGAGATTACTATAATCCATAACTTGCCATTTAGTAATACTTCTGATTATTGATATTTAAAAAGACGTACTTTTGCTTTCCAGAGAAGCTTAGGATCTTAAAAAGAACCTTGTAATTTCTTGAAAGTAATCTGGCTGATTTTCATCATATAATTCAATTTTAGGCTGGACACTTTTCCCATCTGTATTGTCTGTCTAAGTTATATATATATATATGAATATGCAAGTTCTTTTAGGGTTTTTTTAATCCAGATACATGTTAAAATCTCTGCAATATATATTCTTCATCCTCTTGGACTTCTAGTACTATTCTAATGTTTTATGATTAGAGTCATTGAACAAGGTTATTTCTATTTAACTTTCTTTGAATGTTGAATAACTTCAATGTATGACTTGGGTACTCATTATTTTTTTTCTTTTTTTTATTATTATTAATACTTCTTATTTGCAAAACATATGTATGGGTAATTCCTAAACATTAACCCTTACAAAGCTTTCTGTTACAAATTTTCCCCCCTACTCCCCACCCCTCCCCTAGATAGCAGGATATCCACTACATGATAATTATGTTAGAATACTTAAATCGAATATATGTATAGTTATTGCCACACATCATTTTTTTGTTCAGGAGAAATCGTATCTATAAGAGAGAATAATCTGATAAAGGAAATACAATGCAAGCAAACCTCAATAGAGAACATGAAAAAGTTATGTTGTGGTCCACATTTCACATCCCTCTCTCTGGGTGTATGTGGCCTTCTTCACTGAACAGTTGTAATTGGTTTGAAGCATTTATTTGTTGAAGAGAGTCAGGTCCATTAGAACTGATACTCATATAGTACTGTTGTTGCCGTGTACAACAATCTAGTTCTGCTCATCTCACTCAGCATCAGTTCATGGAAGTCTCTCCAGGCCTCTCTGAAATCATCCTGATGGTCGTTTCTTACAGAGCAATAATATTCCATAACATTCATATACCATAATTTATTCAGCCACTCTCCAATTGATGGGCATCTACTCAGTTTCCAGTTTCTAGCCACCACAAAAAGAGCTGCCACAAACATTTTTGCACATGCGAGGCCCTTTCCTTCTTTTATGATTTTTTTGGGATATAAGCCCAATAGAAACACTGCTGGGTCAAAGGGTATGCACAGTTTGATAACTTTTTGAGCATAGCTCCAAATTGCTCTCCAGAATGGTTGGATCCGTTCACAGTTCCACCAACAATGCATCAGTGTCCCAGTCTTCCCACATCCCCTCCAACATTCATCGTTATCTTTTCCTGTCATTTTAGCCAATCTGACAGGTGTGTAGTGGTACCTCAGAGTTGTCTTAATTTGCATTTCTCTGATCAATAGTGATTTGGAGCACCTTTTCATATGATTATAAATAGTTTTAATTTCATCATCTGAAAATTGTCTGTTCATATCCTTTGACCATTTATCAATTGGAGAATGGCTTGAATTTTTATAAATGTGAGACAATTCTCTATATATCTTAGAGATGAGACCTTTATCAGAACCCTTAAATGTAAAGATGATTTCCCAATTTGATGCTTCCCTCCTAATCTTGTCTGCATTAGTTTTATTAGTACAGAAACTTTTTAATTTAATATAATCAAAATTATCGATCTGGTGTTCAGTTAAGAGTTCCAGATCTTCCCTGGACATACATTTATTCCATCTCCACAGGTCTGAGAGGTAAACTATCCCATGTTCCTCTAATTTGGTTATAACATCACTCTTTATATCTAGATCATGAACCCATTTAGATCTTATCTTGGTGTGCGGTGTTAGGTCCAGCCTTAATTTCTTCCACACTAGTTTCCAATTATTCCAGCAGTTTTTGCTGAATAGTGAGTACTTATCCCAAAAGCTGGGGTCTTTGGGTTTATCAAACACTAAATTGCTAATGTTATTACCTACCTTGTCCTGATATCCTATTCTATGCCACTGATCGACTGCTCTATTTCTCAGCCAGTACCAAATGGTTTTGATGACTGCTGCTTTATAATATAGTTTTATATCTGGTACAGCAAGGCTACCTTCATCTGTCTTTTTTTTTCATTAATTCCCTTGAAGTCCTTGACCTTTTGTTCTTCCAAATGAACTTTGCTACTATTTTTTCTAGATATGTAAAATAATTTCTTGGGAGTTTGATTGGTATGGCACTAAATAAGTAAATTAGTTTGGGTAGTATTGTCATTTTTATTATATTCGCTTGGCCTACCCATGAGCACTTAATGTTTTTCCAATTGACTAGGTCTGATTTTATTTGTGTGGAAAGTGTTTTGTAGTTTAGTTGATATAGTTTCTGACATTTTCTTGGCAGATAGATTCCCAAATATTTTATGCTATCATCTGTTATTCTGAATGGAATTTCTTTTTCTACCTCTTGCTGCTGAACTTTGTTGGTAATATATAAAAATGCTGATGATTTATGTGGATTTATTTTGAATCCTGCCACTTTACTAAAGTTGTGAATTGTTTCTAGTAGTTTTTTAGTTGAGTCTCTAGGGTTCTCTAAGTATACCATCATGTCATCTGCAAAGAGTGATAATTTGGTTTCTTCATTACCTACTCTAATTCCTTTTATCTCTTTTTCTTCTCTTATTGCCAAAGCTAACATTTCTAATACAATATTAAATAGTAATGGTGACAGTGGGCAGCCTTGTTTCACTCCTGATCTTATTGGGAATGGTTCTGGTTTGTCTCCATTACATATGATACTTGCTGATGGTTTTAAGTAGATGCTACTAATCATTTTAAGAAAAAGCCCATTTATCCCTATACTCTGTAGTGTTTTTAATAGGAATGGGTGTTGGATTTTATCGAATGCTTTGTCTGCATCTATGGAGATAATCATATGGTTTTTGTTAGTTTGGTTATTAATATAATTGATTATGCTGATAGTTTTCCTGATATTGAACCAGCCCTGCATTCCTGGTATAAATCCTATTTGGTCAAGATGTGTTATTCTGGAGATAACTTTCTGTAATCTCGTTGCTAAAATCTTATTTAAAATTTTTGCATCAATATTCATTAGGGAAATGGGTCTATAGTTTTCTTTCTCTGTTTTCACCCTACCTGGTTTAGCTATCAGCACCATATCTGTATCATAGAAGGAATTTGGTAGTATACCTTCTGTCCCTATTTTTTCAAATAGTTTGTATAGTATTGGAATTAATTGTTCTTTAAATGTTTGGTAGAATTCACATGTAAAACCATCTGGCCCTGGAGATTTTTTCTTAGGGAGTTGATTAATAGCTTGTTCTATTTCTTTTTCTAAAATGGGGCTATTTAAATAATTTATTTCCTCTTCTGTTAACTTGGGCAATCTATATTTTTGTAGATATTCCTCCATTTCATTTAGATTATCGAATTTATTGGCATAAAGTTGGGCAAAGTAACTCCTAATTATTACTCTAATTTCCTCTTCATTGGAGGAAAGTTCTCCCTTATCATTCTTGAGACTAACAATTTGATTTTCCTCTTTCCTTTTTCTGATCAAATTAACTAAAGGCTTATCTATTTTGTTGTTTTTTTTTTCATAAAACCAACTCAATTTTATTTATTAATACAATAGTTTTCTTATTTTCAATTTTATTAATCTCATCTTTTATTTTCAGAATTTCCAATTTGGTATTTGATTGAGGGTTTTTAATTTGCTCTTCTTCTATTTTTTTTAATTGTAACCTTAATTCATTGATCTTCTCTTTCTCTATTTTATGCAAATAAGCATCTAGAGATATAAAGTTACCCCTTATAACCGCTTTGGCCGTATCCCACAAATTTTGGTATGTTGTCTTATTATTGTCATTCTCCTGGATGAAATTATCGATTGTGTCTATAATTTGCTCTTTCATTGGGTATTCATTATTGAAAAAAAACCCAAAAGGCAGCCTTTTGCATTACTAAACCAAATGCATTTTCAAAAAAAGGAAAAGAAGAAATATTTTAAAATATCAGAAAAATATCTTTTTTGGGGGAGTAAGCTAAGTTATACATGTTACAGTGTGAACTCAAAATCTCCAGTAACATAGAGGGATAACAATTTTCTTTCTTCCTTTTTTTTGGGGGGGAGCGTGGGAACAGTTTTCAAACCTTGCCTAGGGCATACAGATCATTCCTCCCAAATTCACTAGTTCTTATTCAGTATTATTGCATGGACTCTTGTATATAATAGGGCACTTGTGAAACTGAGAACTAAAGATAATTTCTATGTTACTATTGGCAGAACGAGTGATATATTTAAATTTTTTTTTCTGTACTAATGAACTATGAGTACAGATTAAAACATGTTTTCACTTCATTTTTCTTGCTTTTCTTTTTGCAACATGATTAATGTAGAAATATTTTGCATGATTTCATATGTATAATAGGCATTAGATTTCTTGCCTTTTCAGTAGATTGGAGAGGGATGGAAGAAGGGAGAAAGTCTGGAATAAAAGAAAACAAAACTTTTATTTGAAAAAAATTTTATGCAGTCTATGTAAGTATCTTTATTTTCATCTTTCAGATTGAACCATTTGCAAAGCAGGCAACTAATTTAAAGTTGAAGATAGGTTAAATTAAATAAATTGACAGAAAAATAAATTTAGTTAAACAAAATAAGCTAGTTTTTTTATTTAAGCAAATAAAATTCTGTGAACATTAAATACTATTGCACAGTACATACACACAGGCAAACATATCTATAATAGCTGAACATTTTAAGTACATGATTACTTTAAATATTATCAAAATTAGCTTCTAAAAAGCTTTTTTTTAACAAATCTTCCCAGATCTCAAGAGAGTGCAAGTTAAACATTAAAAAAGAATAGAAATATAGAAAATAGTTTGAAAGGTATCATCAAACATCCCTAGCTCCATTAAGTTTTCAGTGTTACAGTTAAAAGTTGGTAAAAGGAAGTTGTGTGGTTCTTGGGGGGCAGGGTGGAGAAGTAAATTATGTCTATGTGTTTTTTAGATGAACATTTCTTTTGAATATTTCTATGAAGAATAGCATAGTATAGTAGAAAAGAATGCTAGAAATGCAGTGAGAGAACCTGGGTTCAAATTCTGTATGAGATGCTCACTACATGTGTGATTATGGGCAAGTCACTAAAACCTATCTGTTCTCCACTTTCCTTTTCTATAAATAAAAGGAGTGGACGGATTATGTTCTGCAGTTCCTTATAACTCTATATTTATGGCATAGTCTTTTTCTTTTGTATGGCTTTGAATATATTGGAAAGGCTGGTTGTTGTCCTTTATTCTCAAAAATGACTAAAATAACATCACTATGCTGGAGTCAAGGTATGGTGTGACTTACCATGTCTGGTCAGTCCAATATGAGCTCAGATTGCTATGCCACAGGTCAGGCACAAATAGTTCCCATAAACATTTGGAGTGGAAATGAGTTTAAATTTATGCACCTCATGTTTCTTTTGAGTCACTGCAATTCTGCTTTGCTTATAGAGCACAGTGCCATAGTGTCAGACACCAACCAACCAACCTAACACGTTTGAAACATTATGAAGGAGAAAAGCCCTAGAAACATAAATTTAAAGTTGTAAGGAACCTCAGAAGGTGTCTCGTCCAAACCTCAGTGAGCCAATATTTTCCAAATGACAGCTGCATGATGTTAAAAAATTGTGCACAGATAAAGGATTCAATCAAACAACAAGATACAAGCAATATGTTTTAATATAAAATAGTATAAAAAGTTTATATGGTTTCAGATTTTGCATTGCAACTAACCTTTAAGAACCTATTACTTGCTGAGTATTAGTTTTGTATCCAAGAATAATGTCAACAATTATCTGGAAAAGCTATTAAAATACTCTTCTTTAGACCTAAGAACTATATGAACACAATTACAAAACATTCTCACACAAATAAAATCATATATAAACAATTGGAAAAATATCAATTTTGGCTGAGTTAATATAATAAAAATGACAATTCTGCCTAAATTGCTCTACTTATTCAGTGTCATACCAATCAAATTGCCAAAAAATTATTTTATAGAAGTAGAAAAAATAATAACAAAATTCATCTGGAAGAACAAAAAATCAGTAATATCAAAGGAATTAATGAAAAAAAATTACAATAGGTGGCTTAGCAGTACCAAACCTAAAACTATATTATAAAGCAGCAGTCATCTAAACCATTTGGTACTAGCTAATACATAGAGTGATGGATCAGTGGAATATATTAGATACATATGACACAATAATCAAGGCTTGTAGCAATCTAATATTTGATAAACCCCCAAATTCCAGCTTCTGGAATAAGAACTCACTACTTGAAAAAAATCATTGGGAAGACTGGAAAATAATGTCAGAAATTCAACAGAGACCTACATTTCACATCCTATGCCAAAATAAGGTCAAAATAGGTACATGATTTGGATGTAAACAAGGAGAGCAAGGGATAATTGACCTCTTAGACTTTTGGAGAAGGGAGGAATTTAGACCAAAGAAGAACTAGAGAACATTATGAAAGGCAAAATGGACAACTTTGATTACATTCAGTTAAAAAGTTTTTGCACAAACAAAACCAACAGAACCATGATAAAAGGGAAGTACAAAGCTGGGAAAAAATCTTTATAGCCAGTGTTTCTAATAAAGGTCTCATTTCTAAAATATATAAAGAACTGTCTCAAATTTGTAAGAACACAAGTCATTCTCCAACTGATAAATGGTCAAAGGATGTAAACAGACATTTTTCAGATGATGAAATTAAAGCCATTTATAGTCATATGAAAAAAGGCTCTAAATCACTATTGATTAGAGAAAAGCATATTAACATAACTCTGAGATACCATCTTACACATCTCAGATTGATAAGATAAGAGGAAAAGTTAATGATAAATGTTGGAGAGGATGTGGGAAAACTGGGACACTAATGCATTGTTGATGGAGTTGTGAAATGATCCAACCATTCTGGAGAGTAATTTGGAACTATGCCTAAAGGGCTATAAAACTGTGCATAGCCTTTGACCCAACAGTGCCATTATTAGTCTGTATTCCAAGGAACTCATAAAGAAGGGAAAAGGACCTACATGTGCAAAAATGTTCATAGCAGCTCTTTTTTTGGTAACAAAGAATGGGAAAATGAATAGATGCCCATCAATTGGGGAATGACTGAATAAGTTGCACTATATGAAAATAATGGAATATTATTGTTCTTTAAAAAATGACGAACAACTGATTGTATAAAGATCTGGAAAGATTTACAAGAACTGATGCTGAGTGAAACAAGCAGAACCAGCAATGCATTGTACACAGCAACAGCAAGAATATTCAATGATCAACTGTGAAAGACCTGGTTCATCTCAGTGGTTCAGTGATCCAAAACAATTCCAATAGACTTTGGACAGAAAATGCCATCTGCATCCAGAGACTGAATATAAATCAATACATGCTATGCTCATTTCTTTTCTCTGTTTAAATGTGTTATGGTTAATTTTACAGTTCCCAAAGTGTACTGATTTTGCATTGGTATGAAAGATAATAAATATATTTTCCCTTTCAACTTTGATTTCAGGATGCCAATAAGCATCTTAATATACACACTCATATACTTCTTTGACATCTTTAAGATTCCAGGATATTTGTAGGTATAACTTTCCTTCATTCATTCAGTTCAATCTCTAAGTTTCTTTTATGTATGTGAAGAATTTTACATGTTACATTATATATGTATTAATAATTATTAATAAGGTTTTAGGTCTGATACTGCTGGGTTACTGTCCTTGGCATTTTTCATTAATTTCCTTGATATTCTTAACTTTTTCTTCTTCCAGATAAATTTTGTTAATTTTTTTGGCTCTATAAAATAATTTTTGACATTTTGATTAGTATGGCCCTATACAATTAGAATATTTAGGTAGAATTGTCATCTTATTATATTAGCTTGGCCCACCCATGGTATTTTCTCAATTGCTTAGATCTGACTTTCTGTGAAAAGTGTTTTGAAAATTCATTATTTTTATAAAATATGTTAAATGTATTGATGCATAATGAATTTATTCCTGTTTGTAATGGATTAAAAATAAATACTTTAAAACTGGTGTTTTACTTTTTAATACAGCTAAAATTTATAGATATAATCCATAAAAACAAACAAAAAAAACCCTCTGAAGTCCTCGATAATTTTTAAGAATATAAAAGGGTCCTGAGACAAAGTTTGAGAAGGCTACTTCATGCATGATGTTTCTCTTCCATCAATAGATATCAATCATGATATAATTTTAAAATCTGAGAACCTCTAGATTAACTTTTTCCTTTTAGAGATGAAAAATCTAATTTGAAATTTTATTAGAGAACTCCTTGACTTATGTTAGAACTCCATTTCTATCATCTTTTGAATAGAGCTGAAATAGGTGAAATTTGTTTTGAAAATTCTTGTCTTCTGTTTCCAAATGTATTTCAAGACACCTTTCCTGATTCCTCCAATCTCAGTTCCTATTCACCCTCAGAAATCATCTTGTTTATCTTTAGATATATCTAATTTTTACCTGTCTATACATATTTAGGATCCCCTCAACAAAAGGCAAACAGCTTGAGGGTGGAGTACCCCTTAGTGCTTAGAATAGAATCTGACACAAACCAATTAATAAATGTTTGTTGATTGACTTTTATTGCCTTGTCCCCTTGCCATCTCTTCTACCTTTCTCTCTTTCCCTTGGTTCCTATACTTCCTCTAATTACTCATGATTCTTCCTAATGGTGTGCTCCCCTATCTTCTTTTCCTCTCAGACACAAAACTTAATATATTATATCTGCTAACATGATAAAATAATTCACATAGAAATTATAAATAGATTTTTTTTATTAAAAAATTTAAAATAAGGTGATAAGTTCTTATATAGCAATATGTGATTTCTCATAAAAAGTAATCCACTTGCATGACTACATTCTATATTTTAAAAAATCAAATCAATTTTTTTCACAAAACAAAATCTATTTTTCTTTCCCTCCCAACCCTCAGGGAAAAAAGGAAAACAAAACTTACAAGTATGCATGGTGACACAAAACTGATTTTCTCATTGGTATGTTAAAAAAAAAGTCTATATGTCTATTTACATTGTGAGTTCATCACCTCTCTTTCAGGGAGTGGGGAGTATGTTTTATCATGAGTCCTCTGAATTTGTGGTTTATCACTGCATTAATTGCTATTCTTAAGGAAAAGATTTTATCTTGAAAAATATCAAAAGATCTACTTGCCTTTAGAACATAGATAAAGATTTTTAGAAATCAAATAACCAAATATCACCAGCTAACTCTATACAGATGTGTATTTTTGCACAATCATCCAGAAATACTTATATTGATATATATATGTATGTATATAAATGTATAAATATATATATAAACACATTTCTCTCTTTTAAAATACTAAATAGCTTCTTAATAGCTCTATTATAATTTACATTCTTCCTTCTATTGTTATAATGTTGCTGCATACAATATGAGACTGCAAAGATCCTAGAACCAAAAAATATTCTGACCAAGAATAGACTTTATATATCATCCCATCATTTTGCAGATGAGGAAAATTAAGGTTGGAGAGGTTGTGTGACTTTTACTTATCATAAAATATATTCTAGGTCCTGGCAATGCTGGGAAGTAATAGGTCCTGGAAAAAATAAGTTATTTAATTGAGAGCATAATCCTTTTGGATAAAATGCTTCAGATCTAAAAATTTTTAAATCAAAACTCTTTATTAAATGCCAATCATATGCAGATACTTTATGTCTGTAATATATTAAAAGTTTATATGAAATAGTGGAATGCACAGTGGACTTGGAGATCAAATATTGGCTCAAATACTTATTAGCAGTATGACCCAAGGCAAATTATTTATCCTTTCTCTGCCTCAGTTTCCCATCTGTAAAAAGAGAGGGTTGACCTTCAAGTCTATGAAAGTATATGAGGTTTTTCCTGAACACACAGAGCTAACAGTCTAATGGGAGAGATGTCATATATATATATATATATATATATATATATATATATATATAAATTATTATAATATAAAATAGTACATGATAAGTATAATAAAAAGGTTAATAGTTGGAAAGGACATAGGGAACAGCCTGAGAAAAATCATAATAGAAAAAAAAATCACAGAATTTGCAACTTGGCTATGACAAATTATGGATATGCTAATACAAGACTTGGTGGCGCTTGTGTGAAGGGTGGGTCACTATCAGCATAGTGAAGTCAGAAAGAGGAGGCAGGTTTAGAGGGAAAAATAAGAAAGTAATTTATAGGCATATAGTATTTGAAGATCTAGTGGGGTTTCTAAATACAAATGTGTTGTAATAATCATGCCAATCTCACACATGAGGGAAGAGATAATTTCCCCCTGTTATTCCTCTTTTAGGAATATTAAAAAAAAAAAAGTCTGAAGCCTTTCAACTAATCTGAAAGAGAACCTTCCTAGCAGTCTTTATTTAATTATTAATTGAAAAAAAAATCCTGCTCCCTTTTTCCAAATTAGTTTAGGAAGGGCTCTTCCCTGAAGTAATTAGGGTAATGCTACATAAGGACAAATGACTCTTGAAGGTTTCACCAAGGATAAGGAAGTTCTTTATTTCTTCTATTCTCCCCTTTTACCTTCTCCTCCCCCTCTCCTCCTCCTTGTTCATTCATAAATTTTAATGGAAATATTTTGATTATTTAGATTAATGGATTCTCCTTTGGCCAGCTAGAGTGAATGGCCAAAATAAAGAGTTGAATGGTTTTAGAAAAATGATTTTTAAGGGCATTTAAAAAGTTTCATGATTATTATTCTGTTTGCATCCTGATTTCAAGGTCAGTGCTCTTTTGATTTTATCTTTTAGTCTCAAATCTGCCTAGCATTCAGAAGGAAGACCAAGACTAGGGATATAGATTTGAAAGTCATTTGCATAAAATGAAGAGCTGAGACTATGGCAGGGAATGTGACTTTCAAAGGAGGCAGTGCAAAAAAAAAAAAAAAGAGAGAAAGGAAACAGCATTTCTAAAGACTCTTGGCTCTAGAATCTGAAGGTTTGAGTTTGGATTCTATCCCTGAAATTCATGATCTAGCTATATGACCTTGGGCAAGTTATGAAATATTTGAAAAATTCAGAGATTCTCTTATAGTCACAAAAGAGTTTATTTGTGCCATATCTAACAGACTAATCTGTCATTCTAGTTATTGGAGGAAGTTTGGGAGAGTTTTTATCTACTGAAATTTGGGGCTTAAGTAGCCGGCTAACAGTCTACATGGGGAGAGCCAAATATAGATAAGGGAGGAGCCTGGATGTCTTTTCATTCAGGTAACGAGACAGAAAGTCTTTTTTAGCAAGGTATTGTCAATTGGACAGAATGTGGTTTTTTTCAGAGGACAAATAAGGAGCAAGAGATAAAAGATTTTATTGCTCTATGTTACTTGGCTAGATATGAATTTTGTGTATACCCTTGGCTCTGACCCATCAGTTATTTAAACCAAATAGGTCTTAGTTTCTTTATTTGCAAAGACTTTATAAAATGACTTCTGAGATCCCTGTTTAGAACCAATGATGCTAGGATCAGTTAACTAACCAGAATTTTTAAAATATTGTGCTAAGTGCTAGGGATAAAAAAAAAGTAAAAAACAAAACAAAACAAAAACATACAAACAAATATGGTTCCTGTTCTTAAAGAGTTCACCTTCTAATGAAAACAGCAGCATATGAATAACTATATATATATAATATATACAGAATATGTAGAAGTAATCTCAGAAAGAAGGCTATAGGAGTAGGAAGGATTAGGAAAGACCTCCTGCAAAATGTAAGGGTTTGATACGGGTTTTAAAGCAAGCCAGGGGAAAAAAAATGGAGGTAAGAAAGAAAAGCATTTGAGGTTTGGGGGATTGTCACAATGACGATACAGAATTAAGAGATGGAGTGTTATTTTTGAGGAACAGCAAGTACCAGAGTACCTACTGAGTAGACTGCGTGGAAGAGAGTAAAGTTTAAGGAGAATGCAAAGTTAATTCAGGTCAAAAGGCATTTATTAAGCACCTACTACATATATATAGATAGATAGATAGATAGATAGATAGATAGATAGATAGATAGATAAATAGATAGATAGATATAGATATATATAGATATGTGTATGTATATATGTATATATACATATATGCAATAAATATGTGATAATCTTAGAATTAAAACATTAGTAATAAGGAAAATCAGGAAAGGCTTTCTATAGAAGGTATATTTTATCTGGGACCTGAAGGAAGCAAGGGAAACCAGGAGTTATAGATGAGGAGAGAGAGAATTCCATACAGGGGTTTCAATCAGTGAATATCTATTGTTTTGGGAAATGGAATATCTGGGGCAGCATGGGGGAACAACGAGGCCCATATCATTAGATTACAATTTAAGGTGTGAGAAATCTTTAAGAGCAGTAAGACCAGGTTACGAATGATATTAATAGGCAAATAGAAGATTTCATGTTTGATCATGGAGATACTAAAACAGGGTTTTATTGAATGGAAGTGATGGTGATGGTGGGGGTAGTTACATGGTCAGATCTGTGCTTTCAGAAGATAACTTTGATGGCACAAGATGAACTGGAGTGGGAACATAGTTAAGGCAGGGAGACCCCAGTAAGCAGGCAATTTCAATAAGCCAGCTGTGTGGTAAAGAAGACCTGCGTCAGGATGTTAGCAGTGTCATGTTAGCCAAGCTGATAGGTATGAAGTGATACTTCAAAGTTGTTTTAATTTGTATTTCCCTAATCAATAATAATTTAGAACATTTTTTCATTTGATTGGATATAGCTTTCATTTCTTCTTTTGAAAACTGTTTTTCATATTATTTAAGCATTTATCAATTAACATTTTTTTCTAGCTCTATAAGGTAATTTTTTGGTAATTTGGAATGGCACTGAATAAGTACATTAATTTAGGTTGAATTGTCATTTTTATTATATTGGCTTAACCCACCCATTAGTAATTAGTATTTCTTCATTTCTGACTATTTTTTGATTTTTGCCTTTATGTTAAAATTGGGGATTATTCCTGGAGTGGGCGATAGGGATGGGACATTTTCTCAAACTTCAATGATTTTTTTTTGTTGTTGTTTTCAGAGCTGATTTATGGATGGAGAGGGATATAAGTTTTTATTCCTTCCAAGTTAATATGATCCAAGGAGAGGCTTAGTTACTGCTCCCCAGGCTTGTGTTTTGATCCAGTAAGGAGCTCTGCTCCCTTGAAGCAGCAAGCTCCAGTGCTTTCTGCCTTGGAAGTTAGACCAGGGTTCCTGTTCCCTTGTGAAAGACCATAGGTCTTCTTCTTTGCCTTGAAACTTTGACCTTTAGCTGCAAGTGCTAGTGATCCTCTTTGTCTTAGAGCTGCAATCTGGAATTGTGTATGGGCAATGCACCAGGATCCTGTGCAGTGTCAGCAAAGAGTCCTTTCTGATCTCTTTCTGACTACTTTTCTAATCCCCTTATTTCTCTTAACTGAGAACACTCAAAGGTACTTGACCAATTTTGCAGATGTTGCTAGTGCATGCTCTTGGGACCCAAGATGGGCTGATCACCATCCCCATGTTACAGACCTCTGTTACAGACCTCTATTACCGACCTCCAAAATTGGATTGGGCTGGAAAAATGTCTCTCTGAGCTTTCATTGGTTCTACCACTCCAGAAGTTTATCTGAGGCATCATTTTAAAGTTGTTTAGTGGGGAATATTGGAAGAGTTCAGGTTGCTGCTTTTACTCTATCATCTTGCCTCTTTCCTGACTCTAGTTTGCTGAGTCCTCAGAGGATGGCTCTTCTCAGAACTCTAAGTGATTAGGAGTTATATTAGGAGGTACTTTAGCTCATATTGGTATATTTCCCCATTAATGATTATTAGTTGGTAAGTATGAAACAGACACACTAATACATTTAATTTACTCTTAGAAAGGGATATTTACTAAGGTGGGTATAGTAAGAATAATTGATACATTCTCTCCCTGTCAAAAAATTAAGTCTGTGATACATTCTTCCACCTATATATACAGAATTCAGGGGAAATTGAACTCATCCTTAGAGAGTATATATAGTAAAGTAGTAACTCATAGGTTTTATATCTTTTCTGCTGTATTCCTTTCCTTGGTAGTTCTATTTTATCTTCAGCTCTTCTAGAGATACTAGAATATCAATGAGGGCAGCTGGGTGGTATAGCATATAGAGCAATGGATCTAGAGTTAGAAAGATTTGAATTCAAATCCGGTCTCAGGCATTCACTATCTGTGTGACCCTGGAGAAGTCACCTAACTCTGTTTGCCTCAGTTTCCTTATCTGTAAAATGAGTTGGAGAATAAAATGGCAAAGCACTCCAGTTTCTTTGTTAAGAAAACCCCAAAATGAGATCACAAAGAGTCAGACATAATTGAAATGACAGAACAGCATGACACTGATGGAAAGTAAACAATAATCTTCCAACTCTCTAATTTGGTCCTAGAGAGATGAGGAAGTTCAGGCTCTTTAATCATTCCTCCCTGTCACCCCCCTCCCCAATACCTTTTCAGGGGCTTGTTATTATGCTAAGTTTCAAGATATCTGAATCCCTATTTCAGACAGAGGACAGAGCTAGCATGCTGGTTTTAGACATGCTTTACAACTCCCACCAAGTTTCCTTAGCCACCGTGAATATATTTCTCTTACTGTGTCACTCTCAGATAGCTTTCTAGGTTATCCACTCTTTTCAAGGATTATTTACACCCTGGCTAAAATCTTAGATTGACTGATTTAATAGAAGCATTCTCACTGGGCTAAAGTATCAGGATGTATTATCTTGCTAATTACTTTAAGCAGGATAAGGTAATTGATTGACTCAATCATCCTCTGTCTTACATACAAATAATCATGGTAATTTTCTTTATGATGTTAATTCTATAAATTTATGGGCATGTAAGTGAAACTGCCTTGACTTGTGAGCTTTTTCCATTGATGCCTAGATGCCCTGGAACAAGAATGGAAAAATGTATGGTCAGGAATATCTAAAGATCAGGGTAGGTAGGTGGCATAGTAAATAGATACATTGCTGGACCTGGAGGCGGGAAGACCTGAGTTCAGATCTGGATTCTGATACTTTCTTGCTATGTGATCCTAGACAGCTCACTCAACCCTGTTTGCCTCAGTTTCCTCATTTGTAAATGAGCTGAAGAATGAAACGGGAAACTACTCCAATATCTCTGCCAAGAAAATCCAAATGAAGTAATGAAGAGTTGGACATGGCCGAAAAGATGAACAGAACAAGAACTAAAAGTCAGAAAGAGAAACTGATGGTGAAATGGCAAGGGAATAATAGAATGGTAACTAGAGAATCATTAAAGTGAGAAATTATTTTTCTGAATTGCATAATTTATTGTTACAGGCAACAAAGTTTTTTTAAATGTCTCTTATGCCCAAGACTTTGAAAGAAATCATGCTGCTACATTATCTTAGCAATAATATTGATCAAACTACCAAGTAGGTTGAATTCGTCAAATACTTGCTTAATGAATGCATGTTGAATATAAATGAAATGAGGATTATGCAGTGGTAGAATAGCCACTAGAATTCAGGTCTTCTGACTTGCACTATAGTGATCTTCCTAAAATACCAGGGAGCCATTTCATGCTTATTGCAAAAAACAAAAAACCAAAAACCAAAAAACCAAAAAACCCTATATTTTGATCTGAAAAAAACCCAAAAATCCTACTGTAGTAGGATAAGAGGAATTTCATATGATAAAAATTCTATGGATAACCTGGGTTTTCTTTCTACTTGGTACCTAATAGACATTTTCTAGAATTCATATAGCTTAAGGCAATGAAAGACATAGGAACAAGTTGCTAAGAAAGTTATATAAGAATATGCCTAGATTACAGCAGGTTTGCATCTCCAATTAATCATTCCAGTTAAAATACTGAGGCACTGTGAAGCTGTCACTTTAAAATATACTTTTTCCCACTTCAGTTTTCCTCCTCGCCTCTCACAAGAGCATTTTGACAGGAGTGGGTCTATTTTAAAGTAACCAACTTAAATTTTTAACAAAGCCACAGTGTTCTTTGGGAAATTGTTAATTTGAAAACTGACTTTCATCTTGAAAAACTATAACTGTGGTAAAGTACTTCACAACAAATTCTTCCAAAACAAAAATTGGAAGAACCTTCAAGGAACATCGAAATGAGAGTTTCCATTTGAGGTAAATTGAGTGCCAACTGATAGCATGAATTACATTCCATTACCTTCTTGTTGATAGGGAAAGAACAGTGTCTTCTGGTCACAACAGGAATTTGGAAGCACAGAATCTGGTTAATTAACTTGTTTTATGTCTGGTTTATTGTAATTCTTTGCAGATAAAAATGAGGACAGAAGGGAGACTGGAGAATATGCTAAAGATGGGCTTGTTAGATATTCCAGGAAATAGTACTATTGATATAATAAAATTTCTCATGATCACGTTTCAATGACAGAAGCAAATTTAAGATTTAGAGGGAGGTGATAGAGGTGAGACTGGTAGGAATTCCAGAGGTGAACTGAACTGATTTTATCTTTACCAGTTCAACTGGAGTTATATAGATATGGTGAATACAGGAATAGATGAAATTATTGTGTTTTAGGGTCAGAGATTTAGAAGTGTAAGTGATTATAAAAGCTATTTTTGTGAAACCCTTATTATAAATAAGGAAAATAAAGCATAGAGAAGTTAAAGTATAGTGTCACATAGCTAATAAGTGTATGAAATAGGATTTGAACCCCTTCTTTCCTGACACCACATCCAATATTCTATCCAATATTCCACACCACCTAGGTAGGTTTCTCAGATTCTGTATAATAACAGCTTGTAAAAATAGCACAGGCACAAAATGTAATTTTACATTAAGTGAATAAATATTATAGAAGGCTGTTAATTCCTTAAGAATATAATAAATGGGGCTTTGGTCAAATAATGTTACAAAAGGTTTTTGATACTATATGGTAGAGTCTGATTACACTATATTAATGATACCTTCAGAAAATGACATTAGTCTGGACAACTTTATGCCAGGAATGACTGTATTATTTAGGTTGAATGAGTCAAGAATATGGCTATCATTGAAATTTTATTGGAGATACGATTGCTCTATAATCATGCCCCATTCCATTTGTAGAATAAAAGTGTTAGACCTGATACCCTTTAAAGTTCCTTGGAACTCTCTATGAGATTTATGCCATCTCAAATGCTTGACATTAACTATAAAAAGTCTTTAGGAAACAAAGTAGAAGTCTGTTAAATCTAGATAGAATTCAAAATGTATCATTTGGTTAAATATTAAAGTTCATTCTAGGACAGTGAAGTATATATTTATGATCTTGGAAAATCACTTGTAAATATTAAGTAGGAATTCTATTTCAGAAGGTTCTAAGTTCTGAGTTAATCACTTAACTACTCTCAACCCTAATTTCCTGGTTTAGGAAATTGGATTAACAGAAGCAAATTTCTAGTGCTGACAAGTGGAGAAAAGGGAAAAGGTATACAGAAAGCATCTGGGAATAGAATTACTCCATATGCTTTTTAAAAAAAGTGCTGTTCCTTTTTTGTCATTTCAGAATGCAACATTTCTAAATACTTAGCACCACCAACTGAGATCTGACTGAATCAGGGTTACTGATTTTATTTTTCAGCATTAGTCATGAAAGAGAGACTTTATAGAAGACTGTCAAGATAATTTTGCTTTCTTCATTTTTTTGTTTAGATTTTTCCCTTTCCAAACAAATATTTATTGTGTTTATGGTTTTGTAAAGCATTGTGGTTAAGTATCAGGACACAACAGACAAAGCTCAGGTGATTTGTTTTTGATTTTCATCTTCCTTAACCATTACCCCTCCCTGCTTTCTCTTAAATTAAAGAATATAATTCCTTAGCTAGACTCCAACTAAATACTGAAAAAGTGATTAGTTGATTTAAAATAGCTTAGGGTGTTATGATCCTAAGAAATATGTTGCATTTTAATAGGGACACTCTGGAAACCTTTTGCCCTTAAATACAAAGGAATGACACTCTGATGGTAAAATTCATTGATTGGCTTTGAGACACCAAGGTGGCACAATGTATATTAGGAAGGGAATGGAATCAAGAAGTCCAAAGTTCAGATTTGACCTCAGATGCTTATTTGTATGGCTCTGGGCAAGCCACTTAAACTCTGCCTCAATTTTTTCATGAGGAAAATAGAGATAATAATAGCACCTATTTCCTAGAGTTGTTATGAAGATCAAATGAAACGTTTTCCAAAGTACTTAGCACAATTTCTGGCACATAGTATTCAATTACAGGCTCCTATTAAAAGACGCATATATTGCTGAGAGATGAAAACATTCCTAGAGAACAATTTCAGTTAAGATGGTTCTGCTTTCAGGCAGGCATTGATGAAAACCAACATGATTGAAATTTAGCTGAGTTATTTGGAATTTTTATTTGGATTCCAAAAAGTGAGATATTTTTGATTCTTTGAGGATCACAAGAAGAATCAAAAAAGAATTAACCTTTTCTTATAGATCTAAGAAAAGGTTAATTCTTTTTTGATGTAAAGTCAAAAATTTATGGGGTCTCTCTACCTTATCTTTCTGATTGCTTTGAATTATGTAATCAAGTCCATCCTTCAGAAGGCTAAGAAAGAAAAATCATTATTCTTTGCAAATGACCAAGGTAAGAATGATGTTTGATTTGGACTCAGAGGATCTTGGTTGGAATCCCAGCTTTCCCAATAACTGCCTGTGTGATGTGGGGCACTACAAATCAACTGCAATGCTAATATGTTCTAGAAGAGATGTAATGGGATTTGTTACTGATTTGCTTCATTATGGGATCTACTGTTATTGCTTTACATCTGTAAGTCTTTGTATTATGTGACTTTTTTACAATTTAGATTTTCTAAGAGCATTATTTAATGAGTTCCTCTTAAATACTGGTATATAATGGTAGTTTATATGTAAGAGATGAATCATGCATCTTCAATTGCCTTGTTTCTTTCTTCTAACTTTTAAGTACTATTAACCATGTCAAGAAGGAGATAAATTGCAACAATAGCAAGAGACATTTATGAAATATTTACTCTGTACCAGGCATTGCACAAATTTTGGGAATACAAACAAAGATGAAAGTAGTCCTTGCCCACAAGGAGCTTGTTTTGGAGAAGACATGTAAAAATAACTAGTTATATGCAGAGAATATGGAAGGCAGTCTCAGAGAGAAAGTAGTATTAATAGCAATCGGGATAGTGGAGGAGAGATGGAAAAACTTTCTAAAAAAGATGAAATGAGATGAGTCTTGAAGGAAGCCAGAAAAACCAAGGAACAAAGGCCAAGGGGAAGAGCATCTCCAGCATGAGGGACAGCCAGGGAAAAGGCACAGAGACAGCTTCAAAAAGCTTCTAATATACTTGAATTATAAAGTGACTGGAGGGGACTAAAGGGTAAAAGAAGACTGGAATGCAACCAGATTGTGAAGGGCTTTAAATACCCAAAAGAAGGATTGATAATTTGATCCTGGAAATAATAAAGAGTCACTAGAACTCATTAAGCAGGAGGCTGATGTGTCAGATCGATTCTTTAGAAAAACTATATTGGCAGTGGATAGAAAGATGGATGATAGTGGAGAGAGAGATGAAACAGAAGAAGAAGAACCATAAGAAGGTTATGATAATAGTACCGAGGAGAAGTGATGAGGTCTTGACCTAGCATGGTGGTTATGTGAATGTAGAGAAGGGGACATGGATATTTAAAAGTAGAAATCATTAGATTTGGAATAAAAATATTCATCTTTGGGGTGAGAATAAAAGGCCAAGGAAGACACTGAAGTTTCTAGCCTGGGTAACTAAGGAGATTGTAATGTTCTCTATAGTAACAGGGAAATTCAGAAGAAAATAAATTATGAAGTGTGTGTGTGTGTGTGTGTGTGTGTGTGTGTGTGTGTGTGTGCATGTGTGTGGTGTGTGGTGGGGGAGAGAGATGTAGGCTTTGGAGGTTATAAATTCCTTGGAATTGTGGAGAAGAGACAGATCACAAAATAAATAATGTTGAAAATGGTTTATAAAAGATTGTTCTCTATAGTTATATGGTTCTAAATAGGAACAATAGAAGGCAGGTTTTCTTTTCTTCCTAACAATTGATAACTAAAAATCTTTCAAATGGTGAAGTTACCTGTACAATTAGCATAATGTAATATGAACATAAGAAGATTCATTGTCTGACCTCAATTAACAATGCTTTTATGAATTAGTTGGATACACTCTGCTCTCAAATAATCAGGTCAATTTTGTGAATGAATATCCTAAGAATATTTGACTTCGTTTTTCATTTAAATGGGAAAAGCATAATTTGATAAAAAAAATCAAGAATCACAATGAAAATAAATATGAATAATAAAGTTAAAATTAAAATGAAATAAAAGGTTCAGGAATTTTGACTATTGTTATTGGAATTAATTATATTTGCTGAATATCTGGGATTGAGACATGGAGTATATGTGAGGAACAGCAAGCAAGCCAGTGTTATTGAATCAAAAAATATGTGGAAGGGAGCATGGTATAAGGAGACTGGAAAGGTAGGAAGGAATAGTCAAAATAAGATAGTCAAGTCAACAAGAATTTATTAAGCCCTTACTGTGTGCCAGGCAAATACAAGTACCCTACTCACAAGAAGTTTATATTCTGATGAGAGAGAATATAATTCTAGACATAAGGATATTAGCAATTGTCATCCTATGTTTTAAATAAATCCTATCATTTATATGGGGCAGCTAGGTGGCACAATGGATAATAGTGCTGGGCCTGGAGTAAGGGAGACCCGTTTCCCTGAACTCAGATCTGGCCTCAGACAGTAGATGTGTGACCCTGAGCAAGTTACTCAACTTTGCCTCAATTTCCTTATCTGTAAAATGAGCTAGAGAAAGAAATGGCAAACCAATCTAGTTTCTTTGTCAGGAATAATCCAAATGGGGTCATGAAATGTTGGACACTACTGAAATGACTGAATCACAACAAATTTGCCAGGCACAAGTTCTACAGACTAAGAATACAAATATAAACAGAATTTTATATTGCTTTCTCTACAGGCCCAGATAGTTAGAGGAGGGAAGAGTTGAAAGCACCTAATGAGAATCCTGGCAGAAAATGAGATGATAGGAAGCTCCTGGTGTTTATTGAATTAAGAGGAAGGAGGTGTGACATGGTCAGGCATTTGAATGATTCAGTTTGATAGCTGAGTGGAGGATGCACTGGAGTGAGTTTTTGAGGCGAGGCAGGATAATCTACTGGAAAACTTTTATAATAGTCCATGGAGTCAAGAGTTAGCTTTACCATTTTCTCTTTCGGTGTCCTTGGATAAATAATTTCAGCTTTCAAGGTCTCAATTGCCTCATCTCTAAAATAAGGGATTTGGAGTAAATCACTTCCAAAGTTTTTTTCCAGTTTAAATCAGTGTTCTTCTGATCCTCAGTTAGGTTTTGAGTCTCTCTACCATTATTCACAGGAAGATGAATAATTGATTATTTTAGTAACATAACTGTGAAAATAAATGAATGATTGAATGAAAATATTTCTGAAGTGCTTACTATGGGCCAAGTATTTGAGATGCAAATTCTTTAAGAAGCATTTAATTTTTTAAAGAACAAAAATTTACTTGATCTCCATTATACTTCTTCTCCCTTATAAAAACAAAAAAAATTAAATTTTGTAATAAATATGCTTAGTTAAGCAAAACAAGTTCCTGTATCAGTCATGTACAGATGATATATGTGTATGTATATCTATGTATCTTTTTATCTATCTATATCTCGGCCTATGTTCTACCTCTGTCAACTTTCTATTAGAAGGTGAGTAAAAACTTAATTTTCAATCTTTTTAATGATGATTGATCATTACAATTCTTGTCTTACAGAGTTGCCTGTTTTTGCTTTGTTTTATTATTGTGTAAATTGTTCTTGTAGTTTTGTTTACTTCACTATGTATCAGTTAATATTAGCTTCCAGAGTTTCATTGAAACCATCCTTTTCGTTATTTCTTAAGGCATAATAAAATACAATTATAGTCTTAAAATTTGTTTAGTTATTCTCCAACTAATAGACACTCTCTCCCTTTCCCATTTCCAATTCTTTGCCATTACAAAAATAGCTGTTGATAATTTTTGTAAATTTGAATCCTTTCTTTTTTATTTCATCTCTTTGTGAATAAAGGCTGAGTAGTGGTAATCCTCATTGAAAAGGAGTTTAGTAGCATTTTGAGTCTAGATCTAAATTGCTTTTTAGAATTGCTGTGGTAATTCACTACTCTAACAATTCTTTATTACTATATCTGTTTTCTCACAATCCCACCAATATTTATTATTTTCCTTTATTACTAATTTTATATTCTAATGCTTGTGAGGTAGAGCCTTAGAGTTTTTATAATTTACATTTCTCTCTTAGTGATTTGGGACTTAAATATACATACATATATATATATATATATATATCTCTCTATATTTTATATATATATATATATATATATATACATATATATGACTATTGATAGTTTGGATTCCTTCCTTTGAAACTTGCCAAAATTTTTACCAAAACATTTTTTGCCAGAACATTACTTTGGCTAATTATTCTTAGTTATAAATATAACACACATGTCTTTTAAACTTGAATTTTATGCATCACATATATTTTATAAATGAGTTATTTTATAAATATGTATCTTATAAATGAAAACTTTAACAACTAAGTTGCCCCCCCTTACCTTTTTCCTCTCTTCTTTTAGCTGCATTGATTTTGTTTGTGTGAAAACTTCATAATTGGCCATTTTATCTTTAACAATCTCCTCTTTCCCTGGTTTGATCATATAATTTTTCCTTGGCTGTAGATATGTCATTTCTTCTTTACCCCTCTAATTTGCTTATGGTGTTACTCTTTACCTTTAAGTCCCATATTCATTTAAAGTTTATAGCTTTAGAGCTAATGAGGTGGTCTTTATCTAGTTTTTGCCCAATTGCATCCTGTTTACACTGACTATTAGTCAGATTGTGAGATCTTATCCCAGTATCTGGGGGTCAGACTTTTCAAGCATCAGGTGACTCTGTTCATAGGCTTCTGTATGTTATATAACGTAAGGTGTTACAATGTTCATTTTCTCTTATTTCTTCACAAATACCAAATCATTTTGATAATTATTGTTTGATAGAATAGTTGGAGAACTGGTACTGCTACCCCTTCTTTCTCATTCCCCCTATACCTTATTTCCCATAATATTTTTGACTTTTTGTGATTCCATATTAATTTTGTTATGTATTTTTTGGCTGCATTTTGGCTGCATATGTTTTTGAATAAGTAAATTAATTTTTGTAACATTATAATTTTATTTTATTAGCTCAGCATACTTATGAACAATTAACATTTTTCTAATTAATTAGATCTGTCTTTAATCCTATAAAGTATTTTGTAGTTATATTAATGAATTTTTTTATGTGTAAGTAAACTCCTAAATGTTTTATACAGCTTATAATTATTTCAAATGATATTTATCATTATTTCTCTTTCTATTGGGACTTGTTGGTAATATTCAAAAATGCTGATGATTTATAGGTAGATATTTTATAGCCTGAAATTTTGCTGAAGTTATTTCCACTGTTTCATTGAATCACTAGAGTCACTACATAAAATGTGATGTCATCTGCAAAAAGCAGTGATTTGGATTTCTATTTGCCTATATTAATTCCTCAATTTTCTTGTCATTATTGCTATAGTTAGGATTATAGCGCTATGTACAATAGTAGCAGTAATAATGTATATTCTAACTTTACTTATTGGAACCTTTTTGGAAAGGATCCTATTTTATGCCCATTTCATATAATGATAACTCTTGGTTTAAATTGATTCTAATAGTATTAAGGAAAAAATCAATTCATTCAAACATGTTAATAGTGTTGTTATTGTTGTTTTAAGCAAAATGGGTACTTGTATCTTGTTAAAAGCATTCCCCACATTTACTAATATAATAACGAAATGTTTTTCTTTTTATTAATATGACCTATTATATTTATATTTTTCCTATTATTGAACTAGTTCTACATTCCTTGTAGAAATTTAATTTGCTCGGTGTATAATCTTCATAAGATGTTGCTGTTGCCTTTTGAATAATATTTAAATTGTATCAAGATACATTAGGTATAATCAGTAATTTATTTCCTTTTATTCTAATTTTCTTTTGTTTAGATAACAAGACTATATTTATATAATATGTATGATGTTTATATTTATATGATATTTATATCATAGAAGGAATTTTGTCTTTTCCTTTTTTAAGCAGTTTAATATGAAGATAAATTATACTTTAGGGTGTCTTTTGTAATTCTTTTGGAATGCATTTGGTCCTACTTGTTTTTCTCTTTGCTGACTAATCTATGGCTTTTTCAATTTCTTTTTCCCCCCTGAGATTTATTTTTCTTTTTCTTGTTCTTTTATTCTGGGCATCTTATATTTTTGAAAATATTTATTCTTTCAATGTAATTTTTTTATTTTATTAAATACATAATTGAGCAAAATGATTTAAATACCTTCCTTTAGCCCTCATTTTTTAATGAATTTTCATTTTTATATTTAAAATAAGCTATTTGTTTTTATTTACTTTTGTTTATTTTATAAAATTTTAAAAACTTCTTATTTTATTGATTAATCCAATTTCTTAAAATTTTTTTGTCAATTTCTAATTTTCAAAATTTCTCTTCTGGTATTTAATTATGCCTCTGAGGTTTCTTCTAGCTATAAGTCAATAATTCTATTTACTATGAGTTGTCTGCATTTTTATCATTTTAGAAAATAATTTGTCATATTAAATAAATTACAATAGCTTATAATTGATCATTAGTAAACAACACCCATGCTAAACTAATGAATAATAAGAGAAAAAATAAAATAAAAAACATCTATTAACTTGTTACTATGGACTAGACATTATACTAAATATTGGACACATGCTTTTTTTAAATGAGAGAAAACCTGCTCTCAAAAAAACATATTCTATTATGTGAAACATTGGTGATTAGGAAAAGGAATTTTGTTTTTCTGATAAAAATGTGGGCGGTAATATTGTTTGGCAAGAAAATCATTTTTGAGGGAGGATAGTAAAAAGTTTTGGTAGATGGTTAGACATGATGTAAAGTTGAACTGGCTAGGGTTAGTATATAAAGAGGCTGAATGGGTTAGATATGACACTCAAGCACAAATTAATTGGCTTGGGTTGTAGGGCAAAATACTCAAAGGTAAATGAATGGCCTTCTGACAAGGACTAAAGGACTAACAATTAGAAAGATTCAATATGGAGGATCAAATCATAGACCTAGTGTGAAAGGTATTGATTCAGGTTGTCAGGAGAAAATGGCAGGAGGAATAATGAACGGGCCTGATTTTAGAGTTTGTGAAGCTGAAACATGAATAAGAAGCATTTTACTCTCAGAAAATTTGTCCAAATTTTAAATAATTTTAAGAAAAAGCATCCCACAATTAATGGTAGTTCAGAAACCATTGTATTTACTAAGGCTTTAGGAATAAGAGCCAGTAAGTTTCCCTTTTCTAGTAATGCAGATCTTAGTCATGATTTACTGCTGTGGTAAAATAAAATTAAAACATTAGTGATGAATCATCTAGCATTTAATCTCATCATAAAAATTAGGAAGAAAAGCTAATATAGATACATAGTATAAATGAGTTCAAAAATACTCATGAAAATAATAATCAGAAGTGCAATTGAAGTCATTGGCATTTAACTTGAGTATGTGACTTCTGAGGGGAAAAAAAAGTGAATTCATCACATTAGAAATATGTTATACACTCATTAAGGAAACTGACCAGTCACTCAAAACTTTTGGAACCATATCACTGTTGACTCTTAAATTGAACCACTTCTTTATTAAATATTTTGTAATTGATCTACTTGGTTTTACTTGAGATTTGTAGCATTTTTCCTTTAGGATAATATTTTTTCCTTAAAGAATTGGGAAGATCTATCCAGATACTATTCAAAATTTAATTTTCCAAAAGAGATTTGATAAGTTGGAAAATTAAAACTTTTCAGATGTTTGCAAAAATAAGAAACAAAACAAAATTCTGCTAGCATTTAAACTATACCTAAATTTCAGGGTAGGTATTCCTGAAATCTCTATTGATTCTTTTTAGGACACTTGCACACCAAAGTTTATTGTATCTAGCTAACTTGCTAAAAATTCAGTTAAGTGGTCTTGAGTTTGTTTAACTTCCAGCTTGAACCACTGTATGCATAGACAAAAATAAGGAAATTGGAAAATAAGTGCCACTTCATTTTTCCTTTCTTACTCTACTTTTCCTTTCTGTTACTCCTCTGTGACCTAAATTGTGGCATAAACTGGGGTATGTCTTTCTATGCTCCTCACCTTTGCTTTTCTTTTTTTCCCTTATCAATAAGTATTCATTCTGACTCTTTTTTTTCTTCAAGGTCTGACTTGCTAATCTTCCCATATTAATGGCTAATTACTTAACAAATTATTAATCAAAGGTAAAAAAAAATGTCAGGAAAACCTTGAGAGCAGAGTGTTCAGGAGAATAGGTTGAGTAACAGTGATTAATGGCTGCAAAAATTCAAAAAGAATGAATATTTAGAAAATGTCATCACCAGATTTGGCAAATGAGTCAGATTTTTGTATCTTCTTTCTTATCCTTTAGCTCTCTGGGAGGAGAGAAAGGAAGAATATATTGAAAAAAGAAGATTATATAAAAACAAAAGATATGAATAAAATTTGTTTTAAAAAAGAGAAAGGAATTATTGCTAGTAAAACATTTCAAGGTTTTGTGGGCAAATTCAGTTGTTTGGAAAACTCATATTAGAGAAGATTTATAGACTTAACTACTTTTGAAACTGGAATAAGAGATTGTGAATCCTTCACAATTTGAGGGAAAATAATCAAGATGGAATTTAGGCTTAGCAACTGGTAACGATAACACATATACTTTGAATCACATTCAGAATACATTCTAACTCTTGGAGATAATGGAATGCAGTAGAGTGAAGATTGGTTATACTCATTCTGACTAATGTTGTGTGAGATTAAGCATGTCCCAGTTTCCCCTTTTCTTGGTAACTATGCTCATTTATATCTTGGAGAACGTCTTTAGATTGATCATATTACTGACTGCAAATTGGTACACAAGAATAAAAATTCACTATAAGATATATCTCATTGCTTTTAAGCAATCCCTTTCTATTTCAATGGATTCTCCTTGTATTCTCTGAGGTTCTATCCAGTCTCAACCTCAGCTCTATGCCAATGGTGGTAAATGCATATTGAAAGATTCATAAGATTTGATGAAATGTCTTTTGACCTCAAGTTAATTCCTGGTTTGGTCATCAAACTTCACATCAGGCCAATTTTCTCAATTATGAAACTCCTATACAGGGATTAAATTCCAATATATATTTAAGTAAAATTCGGAGGCAGATTTTGTTTCCCATGACTTAACAGATCTTTGAAGGTGGGGACTGTTTCCTTTGGTCCTTGTATCCTCAGTCATAGCATGATGAATATTTAATAAGGTATCTGTCTGACACAGTGCTTCCCTTGAAAACAAAGGTATTTTCAATATACATTTTCTGTTTTATTCTAGTATATGGAAGCTAGACATGAAATACAGTAGCTTCCAAAGAACTAAAGAAAAGAATCAGAAAGAGGATGATGGAGAAGAATATGATGGGAAGATGTGCACTGTAACAAATAATAAGGAAAGAAGAAGGAGGAGGAGGAGAAGGAGAAAAAAATAAGTGGAGAAGAAAAAGAAGAGGAAGAAGAAAAAAGGAGAAGAGGAGAAGGAAAAGAAAAAGGAGAAGAATAAGAAAGAGAAGAATGAAGAAGTAAAAGAAGAAGAGGAAGAAAGAAGAGGGCAAGGAGGAAGAGTAGAAAAAAAGAAGAGAAAGAGAAGGAGAAGAAGAAGAAGAGGAACAGAAGGAGAAGAAGGAGAGCGAGGGAGAAAAAAAAGGAGTCATAAAGGATGTCAGCAAGGAATGATATGGCAGAAAGAAGACAGATTGGTTATGTTCTAAGGATGAAAGATTACAAGTGGACAGATAGTATGGTTGACTGATACCCCCAGAATGTGCAGGAGAAAGTAAGGAAGGCTTCCAGAATGTCATTTGACCCTCTGTGCTAACTTTTGGAATGACATGAACAAAGATAGCACACAATGAGCAGGTGTGGCTGGATTATGTTCTGCATCACTGATCCATCTGAGAATGTATTTGAAAATTCATTGTACACTAAAAATGATCCACTTTTTACTTTTCTTTATAATGACCCAGTTTCTCCCTATTACCTCTAGAATAAGGTAGAAACTGCTTTGTTTAAAGTGTTTAAATCCCTTCACAATCTGGTTCCAACCTCCAACTTTTTTATACAGTATTCCCCTTCCTGATGTGACTCAGTCAAACTGGCTTTCTCTCTATCCCTCTCTTTTCTTCTCTTTTTTTCATTTTTTTTTGATTTTGACTGATTCTTGATGTCTCAGTGAATCACTCATTTCCATTTGTTCAATTTTAATTTTTAGTGAATTATTTTCTTTAATTAGCTTTTTTATCTCTTTTTTGTATTTGGTCAATTGAACTTTTATATGGATTGTTTTATTCATTGGATTTTTTTTTCCATTTCATAAATTCTGTTTTTAAAGAGTTGTTTTCTTTTCCCATTTTGCCAAAACTATTTTTTATGGATTGGTTTTTCTCAGATAATTTCTGTTTCCTTTTCCAAATTTCTAATTTCCTTTCCTCATTTTTTTCTAACTCTTTTTAAAGAGCATTTTGGAATTCTTCCAAGAGAGTCTTTTGAATTGGAAAACAACTCATATAACCCTTTGAGACTTCTGCTAGATATGTTTTGCCTTTAATGTTCTCAGAGTTTGAGGTTTGTTCTTCCCTGTCTCCATAATGGCTATCTATGGAAAGAGCTCTTTTTTCTTTTCTTTTCTTTTCTTTTCTTTTCTTTTCTTTTCTTTTCTTTTCTTTTCTTTTCTTTTCTTTTCTTTTCT
>JAJPUD010000922.1:445443-511133 GCA_023553655.1 Myrmecobius fasciatus
GGGGGAGGGAAAGGAAAAGCTTTGGAAAAAAAAGTTTTTTTTTTTTGCAAAGGTCAAGGTTGAAAAGTCACTCATATGTTTTGCAAATAAAAAGCTTTATTAAAAAAAAAACTATATACAAAAATGAAAATATATTCTTCAGCTTTTAAAGATAATGCCTAAGTAAAGGAGAGGCAGTGGGGCCTAGTGGACAGAGCTGGAGGCAGAACCAGGAAGCTCTGGGTTCCAATCCCATCTCTGACACACACTAACAGGGATCCTAGGCACATTCACTTGGCTGCATTGGCAGAAGCTTCCTAGCCACATCAGTGAATCCCAGGGGCAGTCCTTATTCCCTAAATGGGAACTAACACACTGACAATTCCCTGAAGAGACTCCTGCAGTGCTACATCAGTCTTAACCCATTCAAGAGAATACAAAGATTCCCTTCAAAGCTTAAAAGGTGACAAAAAGTAGTTTAACCTTGTACTAGGGGTCCTTGGAGCTGTGTAATCTTCTTCATACTTCTAAAAGCCCCTTTGTGTCCATTATAGATCCAGTGGTGGCCAATATGGCTCCGTGGTTTTCAATGTTCTGAGTCCATGATCTTCACATGGAGGGATCATTGCAGGTGAGGAAAAGTTCTCTTCTGTGGGTGACCTCCGTAGAACATACAAACAAAACAGGCTTGAGTCTGCTGGAAGCAGGTAAGTGGGCAAGTCCATTTTTTAAACCCTAATTCTACATTCTGAAAAAATACAAAATTTGTGCAAAAGCTATACTTTACAGTGAAAATTTCTCACTAAAGTTGCCAAGCTTTATACACAATGCAATTTAAAAAAAAAAACAGCAATAACAATAAACTAGAGGTTGTGCTTGAAGTCATAGGAATGCCCTCAGTGGATCAGCAAAATGCCTATACAATGCACTTTGTAATTACATATGTAGATTTTACATTCAAATTGTTTAAGAGGTACAAATCCTTGGAGTCTTTGCTAAGAAAGCCTAAGACAGACAACTCTGCCTGGGGTTCCTTTAAAAAACATAATAGCATTTGCTCCATTTAACAAACTCTATTTTTCAGTTGCTTCCCTACTAAGTCTTTGTGAGATTTTTTTAAAATATCTCTTTAGTCTGATCATCTTCAAGCTTCCTGATTTCATTTTTTAAACAATTGATAGTTTCACGACTTGCTTTTAATCTCTCTTTAAGTTCAGCAATTTCAAAGCTTGTTTTTTTCTTGGCAGCTTCTAATTTTTCCCTGGTTTTTACTTCAAGTTCAGCAAATTCTGTTTCATATTTATAGGCTCCTAAGGTTAGCTGGTGAGATGTCGTTAATAACTGTTGCATCATTGCTGTTGGATCTTGTAATATCTAGAAACAATAAAAGATAAACTTTTAAGCCTTTTTCTTCAAAAAATGATTTGAGCTTTCATCTTTAAAAAATTCTTACCATTTCATCACAGAATTCAGTGACCACAGTCTTTTCCCCAAGCATTGCATTGGTGTCTGATTGAAATAGCTTTAGTAAGGGATAGTGTTACCAGGTACTGTGCTAAATGCTTTACAAATAGTACTTTTGATCTTCATAATAACCCTGTGAATACTTTATAGATGAGGAAACCAAGTCAGATAGCATTTAGCAGACAGCAGGTCTCAGAATAAATATCTAAGGCTGGATTAGATCTTGGGCCTTTCAGTTTCCAGGCCCAGTTCTATTCACTGTTCTGTCAGCTGCCTGAAATTAGGTTCCATATTACTGGGTTTTTTTAAGCAAACAAACCAGGAACACAGGGTGGGGGAAACAGGACCCATCATTCTCTATTTTAAGTTGCATTCATAATTCCATCTAATTTCTTAATGTTTGAGGACTGGGTTAAATGAATCTATCTAGCAATTACAAAACTCTGCCTCTGTATATTGGTTCCATTATTCTGTATTCTGAGGATATCACTGGAGATGTAAAATTATGCAGAAATAATAACTAAGTACTAACTGCATGATTCACCATGGTAACTTAAAGGTTACAATATTCTTCCAAAAAAAAAACTCTGTATGTATTAATAATTCAATAAAATAAGCACTTCCATATACAAATTACAATAAAAAAGCAAGATTATATTATAAAATCTTGAATCAATGAGATCAGAGATTTATTTTAGTATTGATGAGTAGATTCCAGTATATCTTGGCTATCTCTCAAAGCCTTTGCTCAATAATTCTTCCATGTCACCAAAAGAACTTACAAAAACCCTGTATAAAAAAATCAAAACAAAAACAGGGTTTTGATATAATGTAGGTAAAATTATGTTAGCTAAATGGTGAAGATACAGAGCATGGTGAGTCTGGAAGTGTAATGAGTCATTTTCTCCTCAACCCAGCATTACTTCCAGTATTAAAGTTTTGTTAAATGATACCTTTGACATTATCATGCTTTACAAATTCAGTGGTATATGAAGTTTCTGTTGTCAGAAAAATGCTGCTTTTTCTCCTAACACTGGATTGTTTTACTTGTTTCCACTCAAGTCAAATGTCCTTGACATTCTAAATAATTTACCCTTTAATAAAAAATATCCAGGAATTTTGACATTCTAATACTACATTTGAACAACTTTGATTTTATAAACAGAGCTTCTACATTCTGGACTGTGGTTCCTTTAATACTAGTCTATTTGATATGAATCTAAAAGACTTGGGGGACTGCTGGTATTAATGACAAGAGAACAGCTGTATCTTTATTAAAAGCTCACAAATGGCTTTCAGACTCCTAGTTGGAAAACTTTCAATAGCTTTAGATTTTGCTGTATAATAAATAGCATACTCTTTTTCATCTGTAGTATTCAGTACTGTTATCATATAGTTTCTAAAGATGTGTGTGTGGATATATCTACAGAAAATAAATTGTACCAATAGCTTAGCTTAATGGATAGAGAACTGACTTAAAGGAAATAGGTTCAAATCCCATCTCTGATACATTCTGGCTTAATAACTGTATAACTGTATAAGTCACTTAAAACTCTCAGTCTCCTTAGGCACTCTAAGATTTTAAGTAGAAGAAAAAAAAGACTGATATGTATTTCTAGAAGGATTTCACTTACTGGGAGTTCCCTATACCAGTGAAACCAGAGAACCATTCTCTCTTTCTCTGTTTTTGTTATGTATAAGGATTTACATATTCATTTTGTATTATTGTTTTCTAATTTAAACAATCTAAAATATTAGCATTAAAATAATCTAAAATTTCTGACCTATGAAGAGAAATGGATTCTATCCACAGAATTAGATATATGAAAATTGAAATGTTAATTAAAATTGACTTTAGAAATGTTTTTTTAAATTAATACATGAACACCACCTTTTATTTTCCATAATATGATGTGTCATGGAGCTATAATGACTGGCTGGATTTTTCTATGTTGCTGTTATTGTTTGTCCTTCATTCTTGAAGAAAACCATGACATCAGGGAGATAATGCCAGCTCAGTCAATAAATTGATATTCACCAAAACACCAAAAGGTAAAGTGTTGGAGGATATGGAACTGTATACAAATGACAATCCCTGAAGATAATGGGACAGATTATGATAGTGCCCACATAAGTGTCTTCTCTTATAACTTGACAGAGATCCCTTAGGGGCTTGGTTTTCCTCTTTCATTTGTATGAATGTTCTTCTTTCAACTGGCTATGTGACTATTGTAATTGTTCTCGCTTGTTGCTTGGCCAGATTAGAATTGCAGTTACAATAACCATATGCTCAGTACTAGTAATTGTAGGACAGACTAGCTATTCACTTTGTGTAACTTTCAAGTGTGACTTCTTATAGGTACTCTTTCATTCCCTTTTTGGTGAAATGACACTTTACAGATTGCCCAGGAGTCTAAACTTGGGTTACTATATCTTGCTATTTACTGTTTGAAATACTCTGTGCTCTAGTCGAGTGTGGAAATAAGTTAAATCAAAAGCAGGTGATTGCTTCTGAGTTTAACTTACAATAACAGATAACTTCTGATCACATAAATAAAAAGGAAGCAAAAGTGGTTTCTTTAAAATATTCATGTTGCTTCATTTTAAAATTTCAGTGTAAATCTAAATTATTAAATCACCTGATATGTCAAAATGAATATAATATCCCTTTTTGAATAGTTACTAAAAGAGATAGTTATGATTTTGCAATTTTTAAAAAGTCATGCCAATACTCTAAATCTATGTGAACTGATATCTGAGAATAGGAAAAGGCTAAAGATTTTATGAACATAGATTCCCCCACAATCTGACCTACCTTCCACAATACTCTCCTGGCTTTGGATCTTTGTGACTTTTCCTTAAGTATTTTCTGTCCCTTTGAGACCTAACTAAAACACCTTGATGGCATAGATACAAAATCTATGCAGGATTTAATATCTTCCCAATCCATGAAGATGCTTATATTGCATTAAAACCTGGATGTACAGCTAGGTCTTGATTAGTGCAAGTCACAAATCTGAGAAATGGTTTCATTATTTGAATTCACAATGTACATTTTATTAGACTGGCATCAAATGTCATATTTTATATAATTATAATTTTGAATAGTGCACATTTAAATACATAAGATCCTGCAGAAATATTTATACAGTCTATACAGCTATAGTCAAAGGGTATATATTTGGCTTTCCTAGGCACATTTATGAGTCAACTCTGAGGATCTTCACTTCTAGCTTTATACTTTCTACTGTTTAGAGAGAAGTAATTTACCTAGTAGATGAATTGTCCCACCTCACTTAAGGAAAGTTTTGCTACCACTGATAGGTAAAAGAGATGAGAAAATGTTTTCATAAATCAATGTCATAGTCATAATCTTTAGGCTAAGTGTAGGAAATTGTTTGATAAATTGTAGTTCTGCTGCACAGTGGGTATGTTTAGATTGACTGAAGGAACTTGGTCACATCTTGTGGGAAGCCTATAAGATATGGAGCCAATATAAGCCAAAGAAATTTTTTGAGCCAAAGAAAATTCCCTGATCTACCAGGGAATATCAAGAGATGAGCTGGAAATCATTGGAAGCAGAGAAGCAATCACCAAAAGGAGAAAGAGAAGGTAGGACTGAATTGTGGCAGAGAAGAGAGAAATTGAGGGTATCCATTTACCATACAGGCATTTTGGAGAAAATTCATACTAATGCCACCAATTGTGTCTATCTTCCCAAGTACTACAGGAAGTTCCAAGAAATGGTTAGTTCTTTCTTGGACTTGCTTTTTTACCTATCTGTTATAGATACTGTACTGTATTTGCTTCTTTACCCCAAAATTTCAATCAATCTGAATTTTGCCTCAATCATAGAAAGGATTAACCAGAGAAAAATCCAAATGGAAATTAAGGCAGGGAGCTAAGTATCTACTGAAATACTAGGAATTTTCTTAACTAGAGGATTCAGAGCTTTTATGACTGTACTCACTCAACTTTTCACTTAATATAAATTCCCATAAACAGTAGAGATGGAAACCACATGTATCTATAGGACCATTATTTAATTTTTATGCTTAAAATAAGAGGGGATTGCACTGACCATAATTGCCAGTCAAAAGTGTGATTCTGGGAGTGTGGTCATAGTTCTTCTTCCTTTCTACAGCTCCACAGATACACAATAATTCACAATGATCAAAGTACTACAAAGCTTTGGGAAACCTGCTTCATTACCTTGCAGTAACTGGTATAAAGATTTCTAATAAAGGAGCTGAATATAAGCATGCATTACATTTGGTATCAACTTAATTCTCACTTGGTGCTTTGAAAGGTTCCAAGAAGCTTGATCACCAGTGGGCTCCCCATCATTATCAAGGGAGATCGTGTTATAATGATAAAGAACAGATTGAACAGACTAATTTACCCATTTATCCAAGCTTAACTCAACTTGCTTCATAATAGTTATATTGTTGATCCCCCTCTGGTTCAGGAGTGCTGTGTTTAGGAGCACAATAATTATTAAAAATCCAAACACAATGGAGTCAGGAAGTTTCAAATAATTAACATGTTTTAGGTATAATGTGGTTTTAAGGAAAGTTCAAAATGGGTCAGTGCATTGCTCAGCTTTTTAGTTCTTTTTCAGAGATGGTGGTTATCACTTTCTCCTTACTTCTGTTGTTAGGAATAGACCAGACTGATGATGATTCTGGCATGATACGGCATTTTTTACTGTTTGCATAACATTTCATTAAAATGCTCTTCCCTTTAAGAGGATAAAAGATGGCACAAGGTGACTTGGAATTTGCTTCTGTACTGAGGGATCTATCAGGGATGAGATATGTATTTCAGGAGGAAAAATGGGACTCCGGAAAAATGTGTATAGGTAGAGAAGAGGGGGGAAAATCTTGAAATACTGAGCAGATGAGCAGATAGACCAGCTATTTGAAGTATAAATATAGCAGAGCATACAAAGAGAATTGACTGATGTATAATTCATATGATCCTATGCAAATGATTGTGCAAATTGTATGAAAAAGGGAGGTTGCAATGATAGTGTTCCTAAGCTATCACTTGCATGACTTCTATTTGTCAGTGGATAAAAACAAAAACAAAAAAATTCAGTGTCCAGAATCTCTCATCTTTTAAAGGTTCAGCATTCCTACTACAAATCAGAGATCTGCTTTGTGACTTTGAATCTAATATTGTATCTTTTGGTCTGAAATTTTCTGGGGAGATTAAGTAAGGAGATAATAATTATTATAGGTTATTAATAAAGTTGACTAAAATATTGTCAACAAAATACTTTTAAGACTCCAGGTAAAGGGTCCCATAACATATACTTTGCAGTGTTTAACTAGAGTTATTCAAATTGTTAATGGCTCCTAACAACCTCAATTTCTGTAGGTAGTCTTAAGTAAACAAATGTGTGGATTTCTATATCATTTATTTGGCCATAAAGTTCTAATGGTGATTTTTATTAGCACAATAAAAGGAAAATGGTGAATCTGAAATTGCCATACTTAGGTTTAGTAACCATCTGTAAACACATTTAGAAATTAATCTTTGCAGCTAATGGATTTTAGAGGGATAATGTAATACCAATTAGGTCAGCTGTTTGTGACTTATTTTTATCTTTGTGCCTGAAAAGGATATAGATATATTCTAAAAGCTAAAATAGATCTTTTCCCCTTGCAAAATATGTTTTTATCAGCCATATCACAAAAAAGCAAGAAAAATAAAGTGAGAAAATTATACATCAAGTTGCTCTCAGAACTTATCAATTTTCTCTCTGGAGGTAGATAGCATTTTCCCCCATTATGAGTCCTTTAGAATTGTCTTGGATTATTGTATTGATCAAAATAGCCAGGTTTTCAAATTGGATCATTATTACAACTTTGCTGTTAATGTGCACAGTGATCTCCCATTTCTTCACACTTCACTTTAATATCAGTTTGTATAGGGCTTGCCATGTTGTTATTGTTGTTTTTCCTGAAAGCACCTTTTGCCTCCTGTCCCAATCATTTCTTAGTACAATAGTACTCTATCACAATCATATTTCATAACTTTTTCAGCCATCCCCTAATTGGTGTTCTATCTTATCAGTTTCCAATTCTTTGTGACACAGAACTAGTATAGTTTTGTACATATATGTCACTTTCCTTTTTCATTGATTTTTTAGGGTATGGACCTAGTAGCAGTATTCCTGGTCAAAGGGTAAGCACAGTTTTGGAGTCCTTTGGGCATAGTTCTAAATTGTTTTCCAGAATGGCTAGAACAGTTCACAAGTCTACCAACAGTTCTTGAGTGAACCATCCCCTCCAGGATTAATCTTTTCTCAGAGATGTGAGATGGTAATGGTGCTGATAGTAAAGGGTTCCTTATAATCTCTTTCTGACTCCCTTACTATCTGGGCTGAGTTCCCAAAAGCTACTGTTGCTGTCTCCTCTGCAACTCTAAAGTTATTTTAATTTGTATTTCTCTAATCAACAGTGATTTTCCATATGACTTTATGTAGTTTTGGTTTCTTCTTCTGAAAACTTCCTGTTCATATCATTTGACCATTCATCAGTTGGGAAACAGCTCTTATTTTTATAAATTTGACTCAATTTCCTATATATTTGAGAAATAAGGTTTTTATTAGAGAAATTTATCCTTAAAATTTTTGTTATTTATGATACCTTTTAGCAGAATATAATTGTTTTGATTATCTCTTTTAATCAAGTCAATTTTTGCTTTTGCTTTATCTGAGATCATGATTACTAACGCTGCCTTTAAAAAAAAAAAAGAAAAAAAATTCAGCTGAAGCATAACAGATTTTATTCGTTTTTTATTTTAATTCTGTGTAATTTTCTGTTTCAGATGTATTTTTTTGTAAACAACATATTGTTGGATTCTGGTTTCCAATCCATTCTGCTATCTGTTTTCATTTTATAAGTGAACTCATCCCATTGAAATTCACAATTATGATTGCTCTCTGTATATTTCCTTCAATCCAATTTTCTTGTTTATCCTTAGTTCTTTATTTTTATCCTATTTTTCCTCAAAAGTCTGTTTCACTTCTAACCTTTATTTTTCTTAATCTTCCCTATCTTTTTATCATCTCTTCATCTCTCTACATCTCTTATTTCCTTTCTCTCCTATTTCTTAATTGAGTAAAATAAATTTCTATACTCACATGTGTGTGTGTCCAAATTTTCTTCCCTCTTTGAACCAGTTCTGATAAAAGTGAGCTTCAAACAGTGCCCAATTCTCCATTTTCCTTTCTACTATAAACGTTTTTTATATAATTTTTTAATGTAAGAATAATTTCCCCATTATATTTTTCCCTCTCCTAGTTTATCCTTCTTTCAATAGTTGCATAGGATCTAACTCCTTTGCTATTCTTTTAACATGAAAGTTGCTAAAATCTTGTGGCTCCATGATATTTGATTGTTTTTTCTGGTTACTTAAATTATTTTCTTCTTTAACTGGGAGCTCTGGAATTTGGCTATCATATTCTTGGGAATTTTCATTTTGGGATTTTTTTTTAGGAGGTAATCAATAGATTCTTTTAATTTCTATTTATCCTGTGGATCTAAGATACCAAGAAAGTTTTCCTTGATAATTTCTTGAAAGATGATATCTAGGAATTTTTTTTATTATGGTGTTCAGGTAATCCAATACTTCTTAAATTATTTTGCCCTGATCTATTTTCTAGGACAGTTCTCTTTCCAGTGAGATATTTCATATTTTCTTTTTTTTCATTCTTTTTACTTTCTTTTATTGTTTCTTGATATCTCATGGTTTCAATAACTTCCACTTGTCTGGTTCTTATTTGAGGAATTATTTTCTTCAGTGAGTTTTTGTGCCTCTTTTTCCATTTTGTTTCTTCTGCTTTTTTTAAAAATTAAAGCTTTTTATTTGTATAACATATGTATGGGTAGTTCCCCAGCATTGATCTTTACAAAGCTTTCCATTACAAATTTTACCCCCAGTCCCTTCCCCTCCCCTAGATGGCAGGACGTCCACTACATGTTAATAATGTTGAAATACTTGACAAGTTGTGCAAGAAAAATCCTATCTACAAGAAAAAAAAAAGAATCAGAGAAAGGCAACACAATGCAAGCAGATGTCAATAGAGATCATGAAGATGTTACGTTGTGGTCCATATTTCATATCCCTCTCACTGGGTGTATATGGTCTTCTTCAGTGAACAATTGGAACTGGTTTGAGACAATTCTTTGTTGCAGAGAGCCATGTCCATCAGAATTGATCATCATGTAATATTGTTGTTGCTGTGTATAATGATCTCCTGGTTCTGCTCGTTTCACTCAGCATCAGTTCATGCAAGTCTCTCCAGGCCTCTCTGAAATCGTCCTGCTGGTCGTTTCTTACAGAGCAATAATATTCCATAACATTCATATACCATAATTTATTCAGCCACTCTCCAATTGATGGGCATCCATTCAGTTTCCAGTTTCTAGCCACTACAAAAAGGGCTGTCACAAACATTCTTGCACATGTGGGTCCCTTTCCCTCCTCTAAGATCTCTTTGGGATATAGGCCCAATAGAAACACTTCTGGATCAAAGGGTATGCATAGTTTGATAACTTTTTGAGCATAGCTCCAAATTACTCTCCAGAATGGTTTGATCCATTCACAGTTCCACCAACAATGTATCAGTGTCACAATTTTCCCACATCCCCTCCAACATTCATCATTTTTTCTGCTTTTTAAGGAATTCTTTTCATCAGTGAATTTCTGTGCCTTTTATTTAACATTAGGCCAATTTTGCTTTATAAGATGTATTTTTCTTCAATATGTTTTATGCCTAGTAATTGTCTTTTCATAATTTTATTGAACACTCATTTCTGTTCTAATTTTTTTTCCCTCTACCACTCATCTTTCTTTAACCATTGTAGGAATTCTTGTTGAGCTTGGGTTCAATTAGCATTTTCCTATGACAATTTTTTTGTAGTATTTCTTACATCATTGTCTTCTTTTGAGTGTATGTCTTGGTGTTTCATGCCACCACAGTAATTTTCTATGGTTGTTCTTTTTTGTTGTTGTTTGCTCATTTTTCTAGCCTATTGTTGACAATGAATTATACGGTAAAGTTTCACTCTACTTATCTGGGGATGAAGAGGGACTATTCTAAGATTTTGTCTTCTTTATGCTACTGGAGAGTGGTATAATCACTGTTCTACTGATGCTGTGCTCTAGTTTTTACGCAGGAAGGGCCCTGGCTCCTTTACAGTTGCAAGCATTCATGCTCCTCTCTGTCTTGGAACTGAGACCATGGTCCTGCTCCACTGTGACTCACCACAATCACTCATTTTCACCCTGGAACTGTGACCCAGAACTACTAATGGGCAATAGAGTTGCTAGTAGGCACCAGTTATACTCAAAGAGTGCTGATAGTAAAGGGTTCCTTATAATCTCTTTCTGACTCCCTTACTATCTGGGCTGAGTTCCCAAAAGCTACTGTTGCTGTCTCCTCTGCAACTCTAAAACCTATAACTGAAGTTTCTATTGAGTTCTGGGATGGCTCTCTACCTGGTGCCACAGACTTCTGACAACTTCTTAAGTTTTTTTCAGACTGAAAAAAAAATCTCATTTTGATTTTAATTTTGTTCTGCTGTTCAAAAATTGTGTTTAAAAAGTTATTTTAAAGTTGTTTGGAGGGAAATATTGGCCAAGTTCAGTTTTATTGCTGCTTGTACTATATTCTTGGCTCCATGCAGCATAAAATAGATCTTAAAAAACATTCATTAATCAATCCACTTTTCAAATCACTCAACAATTATATTAGTAATCCATTAGATTGCAATTAGATTATGTGCTTCTTGGGGATAGGTACTCTCTTTTGCCTCTTTTAATATAGTGCTTGGCTCAAAAAAAGGCATCAATTGCTTTATTTCATAAACATTTATTATGCTCAAATTATTATGCTAGACTCTTGGGGAAAAGGAAATATAAAGAAGCAGAAGACAAATCTTTTTCCCTCAAATCACTTAGTCTTGTTGGAAAAGGAAGGCATAAACACTGACAAAATGGAAACAGTAATCAAATTATTAAATGATCCCATATTGTACCTTCTATAAATTAGAACTCAAATAGTTCTGGGGTACTACTGATTTCAGTAATTATCACTGAAGTAGAACACACCCCATCCATTTTTACCTCTCTTGTGTATATCTTCCCCAAAATTTACCAGAGTCCATTCAAACAGTTTAGGGCCATCCTTCCTTTCTCTTGACATAGCAAAAGTACCAGTGGATTACTCTGGCTATTTATTCACAAGTCATACCTTGTTCTTTTCACCTACCAACTCATCTTCTTTTCCTGTTAGAAAATTTCTTGGTGATGTCTTTTAGTTCTTTTCTTCTCTGGAGTTCCTCACTGGCTATGTGTGTCAACTTGTTCACATTTCCTATGGATTCCTACTTTTCCTCCTGTGTGGTACTCACCTTTAGTTTGTTGGAGGCACTAATGTACGTGTGTGTGTATGTATGTGTATATATATGTATGTGTATATATATATGCATATATATATATTTATAAAACAACTCATTGATAAAATGTTAATGCTAAAAAGTGAGCCTTTGCTTCTCTGGAAAGCTTGGAGCTAATTAGATCTATTTATAAATAGAATGGACTTTCTTGAAAAGAAATGAAGTCCCAATCATTGGATGCATTCAAAAAAGAAACGATCTTCAGTAATGCTATAGAAGAAATTCTGTCCTAAGCATACAGTTGAACTGAATAACTTCTAAAATCTCTTTCATCTTTAAAATTATACAAGTTGATGATTTTAAAATTCTAAAAATTGCACAATGTGTTTGGAAGAGGAAGAGATCTTTTCCAGCTAAGGTGGTGACAGAGAAATCTTTCCATAAAGAAGTGTGATTTGATTTTGGCTTTGAAGTATGAGAAGGAATTGTATAGACAGAAAGGAGATGAAGGACATTTCTGATATTGAGAATAGCACAAACAGTAATATGAAGGTGAGAAAATGGAGAACATGTTCAGGATATGATGAGAACTATAAGAAATATTTTGAACAAAATATCAATACTTTATTAGGGTAGTAGAAGACTTTTGGAAGAGGCAGGGAAGAGTATTAGATTTTGAAAGTGGTTTTAAATTTGTTGCATTTGGTATGACAAAGGAAAAGTGGGAACTGGAACAAATGTTGTTGGGAACAAGATGAAAAGTAAACATCCAGTTTCCAAAGGGAACTGGAAATGAGAACTCAAAAATCCCATTATTATAATTATATATCATATGTTTTATATACATGATATTGATACATATATACACACACAAACACTCATGGGTCATCTGCATGGATGTGATAATGAAACTTAGAGTGGATGCAATCTCTGAGGAATAAACTATGAGGAAGGAAAATATCAAAGATTTAGAGAGGAAAAAAGAAAAGACATCAGAGTTTAGAGGAGAACCAAGATAATGAAATGCTACAGAATACTTTCAAGAATGAGTAATAGTTAACGTTATAAAATAGTTCAGAGAGGTCAAGGAGAAAAAAGACTGAGAGAAGGCCATTATGCTTAGTAATTACAAAATTATTAATGATCTCTGAGAATTAAATTTTAGCAAAATGGAGAGATTAAGCCATTTAACTTCTGCTTGCTTCAATTGCCTTGTTTATAATATGGATTTAATAATAATTCCTAATTCACAAGGTTGTTGTGAGGAATCAAATGAAATATGTGTTAGATGTCCTTGGCATGATATCTAATACATAGTAAATACTTATTCCCTTGCCCTTGCCTTTTCATGAAAAATAAAAGAAATATAAAATCTCAGAGAAACCAATCAACACACACACACACACACACACACACACACACACACACACACACAAATATGAAGTAGTTTCATTAAAAAAAGAAAGGAACTTTGGGTTAACATCAAAGTAAACCTTTGACATTTTGGTGACCCCACTGTCTAATAAATTCTCCCCAAGGTTTGTAGTATTACCTTTTAATTCACCCCCGCCCTCAAGAAATCTCTATTGTCTGGTTTAATGGCTAAATTCTAATATTTTCAAACTCAAACCCTTGAGTGTAATACTCTCAAGGAAAAAAAAATGCCTTGTGCTTAGAAGGTTATATTTTGGAATTACACTATCTAGGGGAGCTAAAATTCTGTCTCTATTTGGATTCAGTAACACTGCTCAATAATTTCCTTCTCAGGATGTATCAATAAGCCTATAATTGTATCTACTTTGGGTAGGGACTCCATAGATCATCTGGCTATCATCTCTTCCCTGGGAAAATTCTCATTGTGCCCCAAACCTCCCTACCCCACCTCTCAAGCCTGACCTGCTGGGCTGTGCTCTGGTCTGTCCCATTAACAGAGTTAAAAATAAAGTAAAATTTTTTAAAAAGTTGAAACTCTTCTGTTTCTTTTTAAACAGTAGGTTAGAATAGAGGGTCCACTGATCAGAATCCATTCTACTCTCGAATCCCAACAAACAAAAGATTTTAAGGGCAGCTAAAGCTACTGAAGTTATATGTATCTCTTGAAAGGAATTAGTAAGCATGTTGACTAGATAGAAAATTGTTTCCCAAGTTAATTAGAGATGGAGGAAAATTCTTCATTAGCCCAGCTTTCCATTTTTTCTTATTTGTACAGTAGTTCATCAGACTACTCTTCCCTAGCACGGAGCCCCAGCATCCCCCTATACTACATACTCTTTATGTCCTTTGAAACTTCCAAAGGCATCACCTTCTGGAGAGTAGTGACTCTTACCCAGTAGATACATTGGCAAATATCTCTTACAAGAGCTTTGTCTGTACCTCGAAATCTGAGCATGACTGTCAGTTTGAAAGAACCCATCAGCCTAAATGGAAGAAAGAGAATTGCTTCTATAGGAGAGTGACATACAGATGTTCATTTCCTATCCATTCCAAGAGTTTAGTCTTGCTTCCCTGAGTCTGAAAAGGAAAATTGAACTGACTCCTGATAAAAATTCATCTGTGAACTAGTGAACGAATAGATGTTATTGTCTCTATTTTAAATATGGAGTAAAAAAAGACTCAGAGAACTAAAGCAAAAAAATACTATAGGGTCTTTTGTTTGCTGGTGGGCAGGTAGAGATAAAGTGGCAAATATAGGTGGATGATCATGCCCTCCAGATTTTCCTTTGAGTTGGGATTTATCTTGAATGTCCCTCCCTAGGGATTTGAGGATAAGTCAGAAAAGTAAAAATAAATGACTTTTTGTCTGCCAGTTGAAAACTTCTTAACAGGAACTAAAACCTCTCACTCTGCTTTGTACTGGGTTAATTTTCATCTTTTAAAGCAGTTGCAGGTGTCTGAATCAGAGTGAAAGAAAGCAGCTGTTAGAGGGAAATAATTGTCAGGAGTTTCTACCCACTTAATCTCATCTCAGAAAGATATCTGCAGAAGAAATTCCTCAAAATTGTTTCTGAGATCTAAGATGAATAGTTTAACAGAGGTGAAAGCCAATGATTTCATTTTTCAGGGTTTATCTCTTTTGAACTCTTTTATTGGCTACAATGAGAGGAGTTATCAAACTTCTTTCCGTTTTGCAAAGACAAAAGATCACTGGCAATGAAAAACATTGGCTGCTGGAAATGAACATTTAAAATGCTAAGTACCACCTAGGCAATTGCCAGGAAGAATAAATATTGTCATTGCTTCTTTCACACCTTTCACTTGTTAGAATGCAAAAACAATCCAAGGTGGAGGACATTAAAGAATGCAGATTTAGTTAATTTAGTTGGAACCTTTTATTTATTCTCACTGAAAAAAAAAAGGAAAGGAAGGAGTAATAAATCAGAAAGGAACATCAAATTTGAAAATCCATAAAATTCAAAAATTATTTCCCAATTGTGCTCCCAAAGAGCACAAAACTATAGCAGAAGGTTAGCAGAAATTTTACTATGATAGAGTAACACAATTATGATTATAGATGTCATAACTGTACCCATTTTTCCTTTAAAATTATATTTTTTTCTGCTATTCCAAGCAAAATACACTTGATCTGCTTAATTTGGGGGCTACTTTCGTGTTTTGAGATTCCAAGAAGATTAGAAGATACTGGCCAGACCAACTTGTTGTCCAGTCTTTGCAATGCATCTCTGTATTCTAAGATTATAAATATTCTTTATTAAATAACTGCTCAATAAAAGGAGGCATGCAGCTAGGTGGCACAGTGGATAGAACTCTGGTCCTGGAGTCAGGAAGTTCAAATTTTACCTCGGACACTTACTATGTAACTGGACAAATCACTTAGCCCTGTTTACCTCCTGTTTTCTTATCTGTAAAATGGGCTGGAGAAGGAAATGACAAACCACTCCAGGGTCTTTGCCAAGAAAACCCAGAATGGGATCATGAAGAATTGGACACGAATGAACAAGAAATACAAGTCATTATGTAAATTCCTGGTGCTTGGGAAAGGAGAAGGTGATATAAAATTTAAGAAGACATGATCCTGTTTAGGTTATGGGGTATAGCCAGACTCTCCCCATATCAGGCCACCAAGATGATGGAGTTAGCCACCAAATGATGGGGGATGGAGATGATACCTCCAAAGTACATTGGGGCTATATCTGGTGTTACAGATTGTCTGAAAAGTATTTGTAGACTTAGACTTCCTCCAAATCAAAGGACAAATATTTAATTAAACTGATAATAGCAGGCTGGATCCCTAAGGGTTTTTTTAGCAAAGAAATGGAGTTTTAATGATTAGCTAGGGGAAAGCCAAATTCTTTTTTTTTTATTATTAAAACTTTTTATTTGCAAAACATGCATGGGTAATTCTTCAACATTAACCCTTACAAAGCTTTCTGTTACAAATTTTTCCCCCCTACTCCCCCCCTCCCCTAGATGGCAGGATATCCACTACATGTTAATTATGTTAAAATACTTGACAAATCGAATATATGTATACATATTTCCACACATCATTTTTGTGCAAGAAAAGTCATATCTATAAGAAAGAAAAATCAGAGAAAGGAAGCACAATGCAAGCAAACATCAATAGAGAGCATGAAAATGTTACGTTGTGGTCCATATTTCACATCCCTCTCTCTGGGTGTATATGGCTTTCTTCACTGAACAATTGGAAGTAGTTTGAAACATTTCATTGTTGAAGAGAGCCATGTCCATCAGAAATGATCATCATATAGTATTGTTGTTGCCGTGTATAATGATCTCCTGGTTCTGCTCATTTCACTTAGCATTAGTTCATATAATTCTCTCCAAGCCTCTCTGAAATCATCCTGCTGGTCATTTCTCACAGAACAATAATATTCCATAACATTCATATACCATAATTTATTCAGCCACTCTCCAATTGATGGGCATCCATTCAGTTTCCAGTTTCTACTCACTACAAAAAGGGCTGCCACAAACATTCTTGCACATGTGGGAAAGCCAAATTCTTCAGCAAACACACTAACTCTAAAAAAAAGGAGTTAGTGGAGGGGGGCGGGGATTCTACAATTGATTGGAAGGCTAACCCTAAAAAAGGATTTAGCTTTTATAGGGGTAAAATATAAGCTGTAGGAGGAGGTGTTGACATCATAACTTGGCTTTCTGATTAAATAGAGTAACTGTGGAGTTTTATAATGGTTTTGTCAATATAAAGAATTCAGCTAAGAAGTCTACCAGAGGCATCCACCTGAGATGGGGTTGTAATAAAGGTCCTACTTAACAAAAGGCATAATTGAAATCAAAAAGTTTATTTATTTATTTAGGCTTTTTTCTTAGGCAATTAAGATTAAGTAACTTGCCCAGGGTCACACAGCCAGGAAGTGCTAAGTGTCTGAGATCACATTTGAACTCAGGTCCTCTTAACTTCAGGGATAGTGCTCTATCCACTGCACCATCTAGCTGCCCAAACAGTCTATCTAAATCCCATCATTGCTCCTCCCTGCTTGCCTCAGATAGTAGCTAGGCTTCCAGATTACTTCTAGTAATTCTGACTTTCTCAGTCAATGCCCATCCAGCTGCCCTGGACCTCATCAGTCCCTACAAGCAAGGATAGCTATTTTAATACCTATAAAAAATGTGTTAAGTGCTTACGAAAATAGAAAGAATGTTTTCTCCAAAATATGAGAAAAAGCCAATCATTTCCAATTAGAAAGATAATAGAATCACAGTCCTGGAATCTTAGCTTTGGAAAGGAGCTCTAAAGCCTCCTAGAAGAGTTTAGACTTCACTCTGCAACAGGGATTCTTAGCCTGGATTTTGGGGTGGTGGTGGTGGTAGTCTATGAATTAATACATTTTTACAACTATATTCAAACTGTTATTTTAACTATATAAACATGATTGGCTTCCTCTATAATTGTATATATTTTATTTATTTAAAAACAATATTCTGAGGTGGGGTATATAGACCTCATCAGGCTACCAAAGGGTCCATAACACACATACCAAAGATTAAGAAACCTTTGTTTATACCATATTTAATTAGTGTTTTTTTTTCCCCATTCTCTGTTTGAAGAACTCCAATGGCAAACTACTCCACTTTTGGTTAGTTCTAACTGTAAGAAAGCTTTTCTTGACTTCAGGCCTTATGTTTGTAACTTCTGTCTTTTTCTTCTGCACTATTTCTTTGGGTCCCTCCAAGTAACACAGTTGGACTGCATCTTATACTGTACTTTTTTTTTTTTTTTGCTGAGGCAATTGGGGTTAAGTGACTTGCCCAAGGGTTACACAGCTAGGAAGTGTTTGAGGTCACATTTGAACTCAGGTTTTCCTGACTTCAGGGCTGGTTTATATTAAATTTGAAGAAAAACATATAAAATGGAAAGGTAGGGAGTTATAGACTATTGAGTATAATCATGAATTGTTTTTTTAAAATACCTTATATTTTTATGACCTTGATAAAGCACCAATAAACATCAATAAATCCCAGGCATTTCCACTTCATGCTGCCTGCACTCCAGTCATTCCATTCATCTTCCTCTTTCCTTTCCTACAAGATACTCAGATTCTGTCTCTGAGATCCTTGACAAAGTGAGTTGTAAAATGAAATGATTTGGCAGTTAACTGGAAGTATTATCTACTTTTTGCCAATTAAACAACAAATTTAGCTCAAATTTAGTGCTAATCACTGGAAATCCGAAGACAGAAATGCAACAATTCCATGCCCTCAGTGAACTAACATCCTACTATAAATAGGCCAAGATTAGTAGTAATGGTGGTGGTGGTGATGATGGTGGGGTGTGTGTGGAAGGGGGGTAGGTGTGGGTGTGGGGGGTTTGTGTATATGTGAATATACAAAAAAAAAAACCCAGAACATAATGAATTCAACATTTAAAGCCACAAAGAAATTTGTTATATTATTTCTAAAGTTATTCTGTTAAAAATTATTATTAAACATTAGAATAAAATTTGTTTTACTGCATTTAGATTCAAGAATAATCAAACAGATAATGTTGAATAATCACTTTGAAGAAAGTTCTAAGCAAGATAAATGGAAGACCCCAACCCTCAATACCATAGATAATGCATTTTTATAATTTTGAGCACATAGAAAGGGAAATAGAAGGGATTTTGACACATTCCATAGTTTGGGGAGGCAGTTTTGATTCATAAAAACAGAATTTAAAAAAAAAAAAAACTAAGATGATAGTATGAATAAAATGCCTATTTATAGTTCAATCTTATTTTTCATATTAGGTTTGTGAATCATTTCCCTTGAGATGTCACAGTGGGATCTAATTAGGGACAAAACAGGAAGGTCTTTAACTGATAATGTGAGAAGTGTTTTTGTTCTGGGAACCTGGATTATTCAGAATATATTGCTGTCTTGGCAGGAAAATGTGATTTATAAGTATTAAAAATCAAGCAAATGAGCCCAACAGAGTACTATCAGAGTTCTGAAGTAAATGATTTGGAGTTAGAAATCAGAGGTGGATTTTTGTTTAGTCCTATTTGCATTTTTTCCATTTGCTTCTAAAATTTCATATACTCAATAGAGAGTGTGAAAATGCTATGTTGCGGTCCAGACTCAGATCCCACAGGCCTCTCCCTGGGTGTATATGTTTTCTTCATAAGCTGAACAGCTGGAACTGGTTTGAAACATCTCATTGCTGAAGAGAGCCATGTCCAAAAAATAGATCATCTTATAGTCTTGTTGCTGTGTATAATGATCTCCTGGTTCTGCTTATTTCACTCAGCATCAGTTCATGCAAGTCTCTCCAGGCCTCTCTGAAATCATCCTGCTGGTTGTTTCTTACAGAACAATAATATTCCATAACATTCATATACCATAATTTGTTCAGCCACTCTCCAAACAATGGGCATCCATTCATCTATTTTTTCTTTTTATCTTTCAAAAAAAATGCAAAGATAGTTTTCAACATTGATCCTTGCAAAACCTTGTGTTTCAAAATTTTCCCTCTCCCTTCCACCTCCTTCTTCCTCAGACAGCAACTAATACAATAGAGCTTAAACATGAGCAATTCTTCTAAATATGTTTCGACATTTATCTTGCTCTACAAGAAAAATCAGACCTAAATGGGAAAAAATGAAAAAGAAAAAAAAAAACAGCAAAAAAGTTGAAATACTATGATGCAATCCATGTTCTATGTTTATACTTTTCTCTTTGGATAGTCTTCCCTTTGGAGATAGCTTTTTCCATCACAAGTCTATTGGAATTGCCTTGAATCATCTCATTGTTGAAAAGACCCAAGTTCATCACAGCTGATCATCACATAATCTTGTTGTTGCTATGTATAATATTCTTTTGCTTCTGCTCTCTTCACTTAACATCAATTCATGTTAAGTCTTTCCAGGCTTTTCTGAAATCAACCTGCTAATCATTTCATATAGAACAACAATATTCCATTATATTCAAATATCATAACTTATTCAGCCATTCCCTAATTGATGGCATCCAATCATTTTCCAGTTCCTTACCACTTCAAAAAAGGCTGCTACAAACATTTTTGCACATGTGGGACCTTTTCCCTTTTTATGATCTCTTGGGGTACAGACCCAGTAGATCTGGATTAAAAGGTGTGCACAGTTTGATAGTCCTTTGAGAAAAATTCCAAATTGCTTTCCAGAATTGTAGAATAAGTCCATAACTCCATCAATAATGTATTAGTGTCTCAGTTTTTCCACATATCCTCCAACATTTATCATTATTTTTTCCTGTCATCTTAATCAATCTGAAAGGTGTGAAGTGGTTCCTCAGAGTTGTCTTAATTTGCAAAAATTAGTTATTCTTAAAGTGTGGCCAAGTACACTGGGAATTTCTATAGCAGCTATAGCAAAACAACTGAAGATAGAGACAGTAACTTAGGAAGAAGAATATGTATTCAGATAATACAATGATTAATGGATCGTAACTTATGTCTACTATCCATTCTCTGAGTTATTAAAGATCTACATTCTTCCTTTTCTTACTATTTATCTTCTAATTGTTTTATTGTGAAGAATATAGATTCTGGCCTGACCAAAAAATGAACTATGAAAATAAAATGTGGCTGGGCATATGCAATCCCAAAGAACTAAAATAGCTTATGGAAATATGAAATAGTTGGCCAGTTAACAGTTAAGTTATTTGTAGAATATTAAGCAATCCTTTTTTTTATGCTTCTTTGCATGCTGTCTCATATATATCAGCATGTGTGCTTATTGAGAAAGATTTATCTAGGAGCCACTCTATCTTAGGCTGGAGACTGTAATTTATTGGTTATATTTTATTACCTCATGTTCATAGTCCTAGACCCATTGCTGACTCTGTATTATCTTGTTTTATACCTACATTCCATCTTTATCTTTTAAAAGAGTCAGTTTAGCTGTCTAAATTTTTCTCTTTTTATTTTTAAAAAAGTTTTATGTCTTTTGCTTCATATAATGGCCATTCCATTGGTGTAATTCATTTGTTCCTTCCCTACTCAGTGTGCCTCTCTTTGTAACAAAATTTTAAAAATAGGCAAAACCAAGCAATATATCAGTCATGTCTGATAGCACACACAATATTCTATATCTATAGGACAGATGTGTCTGAGAGTCATATTTGATTTGAAAGTATTTAAAGAGATTTTCTTATAATCATAAAACACTTTATTAATGTAAAAATGAAACAGACTGAACTCTGAAAAAAGTCTGGTAATTAGTCAAAATTAGTAGAGCTTTATAAGCTGAAATTTGGGGCTTTGGTCAACAGACAGCTTATGTGAAGGAGCAAGGTAAGATAAGGGAGGAGCCAGAAAGTCTTTTAGCAAAGTATTATTATTCAGGAAAGAAGACAGGATGGGTTAGGATTTTAGCAAGGTCCTTTCAAGGGATAAGAGTTTATTTCTCCACACTTCTAAGCTAGATATGTAGTTTTGAGTAAACTTTGGACTCTGACTCATCATCTCCCCCCATCTGTCTTTAGGGGAGAGGAAATTCTTGGGACAAGGCCTGGGTACCCATGAGTACTCTCCTTTCAATGAGAAAAGGCAAGTACATTTCCTTCTCTCTCCTTTGGAACAAGATTGGTTTTTATGATTATACAATGTTCACCTGTGTCCTATTGTTTACATTGGTATAGTCATGGTGTATCATATTTTCCTGCTTCTACTTATTTCACAGTATAAGTTTATACTTTTTATGTTTCTTATAATTTTTAATATTCAATATTACTTACATTATAGGAATATACATTACATTAATCTGACACTTTTTGATACCTCACTATATGAAGATTTATTTTGTTTCTTGTTTTTGAATCACAAAAAGATAAATGCTATAAATATTTTGATATTTGTAAGATTTTTCTTTCTCTTTCTGAGTTCTTTGAGGTACATTCCTAACAGTAGAATCAAGGGATAGCAATATTTTTTTTCAGAATAGTTAGATCAATTTATGACTCCACAGTTTATTGACATACCTATCTTCTCACAGACTTTCCATCATTTATTATTTGTATCATTGTCTTTGTCGATTGGTTGTTAGATGAAATCTCAGGTTTTAATTTGCACTTCTCTTATTAATCAACTAGAGTAATCATTCATATGATTAGTAATAATTTGAAATTCATCTTTTGACAACTATTTATTTGCTTATTTACGTAGCACTGGCTTTTTATCTTATATTTGGGAGTAATTATATAACTCTATATATCTTAAATATCTGACCTTAATCAATGACATTTAATGCAAATACATTTTCCCCATCATTTCTCTTCTAAGCCTAATTATATTTTTTTGTTCCTTTAAAACTTTTTTAACATAATATTCAAAATTGTACAATTTATCTTTTATAATCTCCTTTACCCCTGATTTGGTGTTGAATCTTTCTGATGACTGTAGTTATAAAAGATACCCTTCCCCCTTTTATATTTAGGTTACATATTCACTACAAACTTATTATGATATATGAGGCAAATTCTGAAGGCCTTCCTTACATCCTAGCAAATGTTCTGTCACTATGCCTTGTGATCAGTCAAGATACCTGTCTATCTCTTTTCATGAAGATTTCTACTTCTACTTATTACTCACATCCAACACATTTGTGTATAGACAACTGAGGTTATGAGTTTCATTGTCATTCCTCTCTTTAGATGTTGACTTACATTGCTGGTCTCTTTTCTTTTTTTAAAATTTATTTTTGATTTATGAAAAATGAAGCAATTTTATAACAAAATAGAATAATAAAAAGATGATTGCATATGAGACTGCAAATCTATTATGTACAACTTGCTATTCCTTTTAAATGTATACTAAATTTGTTATGTAAATTTCTTTTTTTCCCCTCTGAACTGGGTTTCTCTTCTTGTGAGTAATCTTCTATTTAGCTTCTTAGATATATGTAGTCAAAAAACTATTATCTGAGGTAGCCCTTAGTACTTTTAGATAAATCTAATTGTTTGCAGGGTTTTTTTTTTTAAACAATAAATTTTATTTTCTCTTTCTCTGAGACTTCCCACCTAGTTTTCCTAGTTCTATCCAACGGAAACAAATCTAATCCATTTTCTGCATGATAGTCCTGAAAATAGCTATCATCTTCCCCCAAGTTTTCATATCTCTAGACAATGTGATACAATGGACAGGACAGTAGATTTGTGATTGGGAAACCTGAGTTATATTCCTGCTTCAGGAACTTATTAACTTTGTGGCCATGGACAAGTAACTTAAGCTCTCATCATCTTAGTTTCCTCATCTATATAATAGAGATAAGCATACTTATACTATCTAAATCTTAGAAGTTTCATGAGAAAATCATTTGAAAAATTGAAATCACTATCCATATGTAAGCTGTTATTACTAAAAAGCACCTCCAGTTTCTTTACTCATTCCTAATGTGGTCTAGACTCAGGGTTCTTCATCATCATATTGGACCTCTTCTTGAAGTTCTATACACAGTATTCCTGCTTTGGTCTGGTCTGAGCAAAGTACAGTGTTATTATCATTTTCCTCTTTCTGGATGCCATGCCTTTCTTTTGGAGTCCATTTTCATTAGCTTTTTGGGTTGCCACATCCTAAAATTATCTATGGCATTCACCCTTATACAATATCTTTTGTCTACTTATCATCTATTTATAGTGAAAGGATTACTAAGAATTGTGTTTCACTGTATGTATAAAATGGGAAACTGAATATGGGTAACTTATTAATTCATTCCTTTCCTCCTTTTCCCTTTTGTTGACATGACATCTTCTAATTAAATAAACTTTTGGCAAAGTGAAAGTGATCATACGTGGATCACTAATTTTCCAAGGATTAGATTCGGATTACAAACACAATTCAAACATTGCACAGATTATAATTCGGTTTCTTCTTTCATGGTGAAAGCAGTATTCCAGAATCTTGTAGTGTTTCACAGACATAATTATAAGTTCAAATTCTCTTTATATGGGGATGTCATTATTCTTAAATGAGCATAAATCAATTGTACTAATGGATTTCAGAAGTCATGTAGTTTTATCTCCTTATTTTCCAAATGAGGAAGTAGAATCAAAGAGAGATGAAGTATCTTGTACAACATTACGCAGATAGAATGCAGATTTTGTTGAATCTGAAGGGGAAAAAAAGATACTATTAATAGAGATTTCTAGTCATTTGGATTTCTGATAAATGAGAATTTACAACATTTGTAGATTTCAGGAATGCTGCAGTTTCCATCAAAACCACCAGTACAGAAGATAATTGAGTTGTTCTTTTAAGATAAGGTATGTGGGATGTTAGAAAAAATATATTTTTCCAAATATGTTAAAGCCCATTTTTGTTCCTAACTGTTATGGTCCATATGTCAAAAGAAATTTAACAGTATAGTAGGAAACAGAACTCTGGGCAAGACCACCATAATTAATGATGTGACTTTTAGTCAGATAACAAAACATGTGGACATTGAAGTATTACAGAGTTGACTAATGTTCAAGGTCTTTTTGACTTTATTGCCTGTCTTCTTGAACTAACAACACAGCCTATTCATCAATGTCAATGTCCGAAGCTGCATACAGAAGTTGTAACCACAGCAACATTCTCTGGGTGAAAATGTGAAATTTTTAGAAAGAATTCCAATTGCTTTACATTCTGGGTTATCTTAGTATTCAGCACTACTCTCTGGTCAGTAGAAATGTTTTTCAGCTTCAGGAAAAGTAAGAGATTATATTTGCTTAACCAGGTGTGGAAGGAGAAAGGCCAAATCCATATGGACTTCAGTTTTACTAAGGCCATATAAATTTTCCTCTTTCTTTTTGGAAGAGTATGAGATAGGATAAGGGATAGTTAATTAGGAAAATTAATTGCTTGGAAGCACTACCTAGAAAGGTGTAATGAATCTAGCACTGTTCCATTCTGAGAAATAAAACTGAAGAATGACGTAAGCTGCAGATGTATGATGGGTTTTGTGAGTGATAGAGAATATTGGCCAGCTGTTTTCCTTCTCCACTAAAACAAAAACAAAAACAAAAACAAAAACTTATTGAAATTATGAGATGAGGAATTTAGGTAAGATAGAATATGAGTTCCCTGAAGATGAAGGTTAACACTTGAATGGACTACCAAATAAAAGCTGAAATTGCCTTTTCTAAGGTTCCCTGGGAAAAGGAGATCCAACTTTTGAGAGATAGTTTATTATTGTGTGCTCTCTAGAGCCCCCACATTAGGGTGCCAAAATGTACTATGCATTCTAGAGCCTGTACACTGGGGTGCCAAAATATATCATCTGGACTAGCTGTCTGGAGGATCTCGTGGCCAGACCAAGTCCTTGGTCTTGGTGGAGGAGTGATGAGGTAGGGACCCACGAGGATGGTCAGAGATGGAGTCCATTTATTCCAAATTCTCTCACCCTTATATACTCTAATACCCTTATATTACCAAAGCACACTGTGTATGTGCTAACTATATACCATGCATGTGGGACCACATAAACAACTTGCTATTGTATGTAGCTGACTCTTTGGTACTTGGTATCACACTGCTTTAACTACAACACAGGTTGTCATTGCTCCCTCACTTTTCGGGAAGGCCGAGAGCTCTTAGGGGACATGGGGAGCTGAACCGGACATTGTCAGCAGGTTCCCACTGGGCTGACAAGTCTTATACTTCATGCAGTGTTCTCCTACTATCTGTGACCCTCTATATCTCTCCCATTCTCTTGTTTTAAATGAAGCAGGTATATATCAGTGGTTAAATCCATCACCATGGGAAGAATCATACAACCAAGTAATAACATAACAAACAATATGAATAAACAAGATACTATAAGACTTCCATGAGGCCCAGAAGGAAGGTATAGAAAATAGCTATCAATTCACAACCATACATACACCTCCTTTAACATCCAAGAGATAGTGCAAAGCCGATCTATTGTCCACCACTTCATGTGTCAGGGAATCCAAAGATTCCTGCAAGTTTTGAAGTCCTGCATCAGTTTCACTTATAATTATCTTTGATGTTCATGAGTCAATTGCCATACACATAGGGTTAACTGCCATGTTCTTTTCAGTGGTGGGCGCAGTCAGAGATGGAACCACCTTGGGCTTTCTCCTTTATCTAGAGGGTCTTCTCTGTCTCTCTCTGATGGACAAGGTGCACACGGCTCGTTGGCACCCATCGGATTCCTTCTCCATCTGTAGAGATAGAAGTAAACCCTCTGCCCCAAGTGGTTAGTCTGTCTGGTCCCTTCCATTCACCACTTTCCAGATCTCTCCTGGACATAACCTGGAGATTATCTAACGATACTGGAGTTGCTTACACTGGACATTGCCCTGTTTTGCTGGTGGGTTATGAAATCTGTCTGCCCGGAGACAGTGCGTCCTCATCTGTCTGGATCCTACCACCGGGGGCAGCCAGGGATCTTACCATTACCAGTCTTCAGAGTACTACCGGACATGGCCAGTTGTGTTCTTGAGAAGAAGAGTCAGGAGCCAGAGGAGCAGGAAAAAGTAGACAGCTTTATTGCCAATCAGTTACATTTTCAGGAACTCCTCTCTGTCTCTCCACCTGCCTCCTTTTTATACCCTCTATCTCTCAGTGTCACATATAAGTATAAAGAAATATAGCCAACTGGGGATGGTCTCCTCCGATCTTTGTGCTCAGTACCAGTGCATTCATCTCTGGTCAAGGTATTCTCATGTATGACTGCAAACACTCTGAAATCCTTAGCAACAGTCAACCATCATTGTCTCAGTTTGATGGAAAACAGGTGCTGAGTACATGCACAATGGAGTCTGGAAGTACCAACACCAGTCCTGCTTGTACCCATCCTATTCAGTGCTGCTCTCCATCAACCTGATAAGTTAACCCTGCATGGTATTTTCTCCTTTTTTCAGACTAAGTCTCAACAAGGCTTCAACAAGGCCCCTATCCCCTTTTTTTTCTTTAGCATGGAATGTGTGCTATAGGGAAAAGAGGGTGAGACAGTTCAGCTAGAAAGGAATGGAGTATTCCATTTGGCATCTTACATAAACAAGGTATACATAGCATTAAAGTAAAAATACATATTAATCCAACCAAGAGACATGGCAAAAGAAAACAAAGTTTGCATCCAACATTGATGATGAAACCAATTGATAATATTTTGGGCAGTTTTATCCAGTATAAGGTCCTCTCTCATATTCTTATCCCCAGCCCCCTAACCCTTGAGCTCCTCATGGACAGGGGTTACATAAACCTTTATATATCTGTAGTTGTTACTGAGCCTAGAATTTCAATAACTCTACTTCTGCTCCTATTTCCAATGATACTTCCTTTAAATCTTTTATCATCTGATACAATTGTTCATCTATAAGTAAAACCACATAGTGATACCTAATATGACACAGCTGATACATCTCTTTTTTCTAATGGGACTAAGGTCTGTTTCTTTCTTTTATATTATGGTATTGAACATAGGATCAGTCAGTATGATACCATTTCTCACCAGAAAACATTGTTACATAAGCATTAACAAATACAGTCTTAATTTTCAGTTTCATTCTCTAAACAATTATTGACTACAATTTCAACAAATAACATTGTAAAAATCTAATGTTTCTTTGGTAACAGTTACAGTGTCTCTCCACATAAATGCATATTTCTCCCCCAGACAGGTTTTAGTGTAGAACTGGTATCCAATTCCCAGATCATTTGTCCAAGAACCAGGGCCCAAGATATTTTTCCATGTGCCAAACTGCTGGCCCAATTCTTGAGTGACAAGAATGTGTCCCATGGAGGCTTGTGCTTTATAAGGAGCCAACCTGATGATCCCTTTATGTAGACACATGACTGCAACCCTCCTGCGTGGATGAGGGTGTCACTGTGAGAGGGCATCCCCTTTATGCCCAGCATGTGTGTCACATGATACCCCATTCCTGTTGGCATGTCTTCTCCTCTTGGACAGTCACCTCTTCTTCCTTTTTTTTTTCCTTTTCTGCTGAGATTTTGTCCTGTGGAGATACAAGCATAGCCTGGCCCACACAATAGTACCCCACCCAACTTTCAGGACCCTTTTTCATTATAATGTCTCATTCTTAGTGGGCCTTCTGAATTAAGATGGGATGTTATCTTTGAGTAATTCTGTCTATGTTTACCAAAGAATATTTCAGAGCTGGACTTAAATTATTTGAATCAATTTTTTGGGGGGTAATTTATTGTGTACACTGCTTTATATCTTTCTGAGTGACCCTACCTCCATCTTCTTCTTTTTGTTTTTTTTTTTTTAATAGATCTCTTCAGGATCTGATTAGTATATGAGGGTCCATTATCAGTTTTGATGGTGTGTGGGATACCCCTAAAGCAAAACAGTGAAATAAGTGATTTATTACATGTGAAACAGCTTCCCCTAATTGAGAGGATGCAACTACAAAGCCTGAATAAATGTCAACTGTAACGTGAATGCATGTAAAGAACCTGTCTTCCAGGACTGATTTTACTTGTCTCAAATCTGTTAACATTCTCCATTTACCAAATTTTTTCTTTATCAAAAATACAGGGGAGCTCCATGGGCTGTTTGTTTCCTCCATGTGTCCTAATTCTAATTGTTCTTGTACTAATTGATGTAGAGCAGCTGTTTTTTCTTTGGTCAGGGACCATTGCTCCACCCATATGGGTGTGTAGGTTGTCCAAGTCATTTTTGGAGCAGTGGAAGCTGTAGCAGCAATGACCCTTCCTAAAAATCTGTGGTGATTTTCATCCCTAATTTGTGTAAAATATCCCTACCTCATAAATTAATATGTAAGCCATATTAAGGGAAAAATGATTATCTTTCTGTCTTTTTGTCAATTTACCATTTCAGTGGACATCAAAGTCTTCTTACTGCCTTTTACTCCTGGCACTAAATTGCAAAAAGTATAAATTCATGTTTGTTTCTGAAACCAACCCGAGTGGCAGTCAACCAAATCTGTTCTAAAAATTCTGTCATCCAGATTTCATTCTTAGGCTTTATATTAGGAGAACCTTAGAAAGGTCCAAGTAGACACAAGATACCCAGGATGGTGGAGGAGGGGGAGGCCATTCATTATCATTCTCCTCAAGCTCAGGGGAGGGACATCTACTACTAAGAGACATGCCTGTCAGTGCTCCAACTGTAAGTTTCCTGACTTCTTTTTAATAACAAAAACAGGAGAATTCCATGGACTAAAGGATTCCTCAATATACCCTAAATGGAGTTGCTCTTTCACTAAAGTTTCCAAAGTGAGGAGTTCTTATATGTAAGGGGACCATTGATCCACCTAGATAGGCTGGGTGTTTTTCCACTTTAAAGGGGGACAAATACTCCTTTTTTCTTTATTTCTTTGTAGAGCTGTCTAGCCCATACTTCCTGCTCCTCTAACTTAATTACTGGGATTGCATTTCCCATCCTCTTACTTTGAGCTCACTCACCTATGGGGTACTCTCCTTCCCTTTCCTTCTTACTGAAGGGTCCCCTCTAAACTCGCTGCCAACTCACAGAGTCCCTGGGTTTGGGCACCACTTGTCCCAGATCCTACCACTGGGGGCAGCAAGGGGTCTTACCATTACCAATTTTCAGAATTCCTGAGAAGAGTCAGGAGCCAGAGGAGAAGGAAAAAGTAGACAGTTTTATTGCCAATCAGTTACATGTTCAGGAACTCCTTTCTGCCTCTCCACCTGCCTCCTTTTTATACTCTCTAGCTCAGTGCCATATTTAGGTATAAAGAAATATAGCCAAGTTAAAGCTGGGGAGGGTCTCCTTGGATCTTTGTGCTCACACCAGTCACCTGTCAAGGTATTTTCATGCATGACTGCAAACACCCCGAGATCCTCAGCAATGGTCAAAGATCATTGTCTTACTTTGATGGAAAACAGGCCCTGAGTACATGTACAATAAAGTCTGGAAGTACCAACACCAGTCCTGTTTGTACTCATTCTATTCAATACTGCTATCCATCAACCGAGAAGTCGACCCTGCATTAACCCAGCTTGGTATTTTCTCCTTTTCTTTTCTTTTCTTTTTTTTCCTTTTTTTTTTAATTAAAGCTTTTTATTTGTATAACATATGTATGGGTAGTTCCTCAGCATTGACCTTTACAAAGCTTTCCATTACAAATTTTACCCCCAGTCCTCTCTCCTCCCCTAGATGGCAGGAAGTCCACTACATGTTAATAATGTTGAAATACTTGACAAGTTGTGCAAGAAAAATCCTATCTACAAGAAAAAAAAGAAAATCAGAGAAAGGAAACATAATGCAAGCAAACATCAATAGAGAGCATGAAAATGCTATGTTGTGGTCCATATTTCATATCCCTCTCTCTGGGTGTATATGGTTTTCTTCACTGAACAATTGGAAGTGGTTTGAGAAAATTCTTTGTTGCAGAGAGCCATGTCCATCAGAATTGATCATCATGTAATATTGCTGTTGCTGTGTATAATGATCTCCTGGTTCTCCTCATTTCACTCAGCATCAGTTCATGCAAGTCTCTCCAGGACTCTCTGAAATCGTCCTTCTGGTCGTTTCTTACAGAACAATAATATTCCATAACATTCATATACCATAATTTATTCAGCCACTCTTCAATTGATGGGCATCCATTCAGTTTCCAGTTTCTAGCCACTATAAAAAGGGCTGTCACAAACATTTTTGCACACGTGGGTCCCTTTCCCTCCTTTAAGATCTCTTTGGGATATAGGCCCAATAGAAACACTGCTGGGTCAAAGGGTATGCACAGTTTGATAACTTTTTTGAGCATAGTTCCAAATTGCTCTCCAGAATGGTTGGATCCGTTCACGGTTCCACCAACAATGTATTAGTGTCCCAGCTTTCCCACATCCCCATCCAACATTCATTGTTATCTTTTCCTGTCATTTTAGCCAATCTGACAGGTATGTAGTGGTACCTCAGAGTTGTCAATTTGCATTTCTTTGATCAATAGTGATTTGGAGCAACTTTTCATATGACTAGAGATGGTTTTAATTTTATCATCTGAAAATTGTTCATATCCCTTGACCACTATTTTCTCCTTTTCTCAAAAGACTAAGCCTCAACAAGACTTCAGCAAGGCCCTAACACTCATCAAAAATCAGAAAATTAATAGTATAAAGAGTCGATTTTAGAAGTTCTCTAGGGTTATCTGTGGCTCCCCCTTTCTTTTGTTTTTTGAGGAGGATCTTGATGTCTTTATTTCTTCTCTTTACTATTGCCTGTCCTTGAGGATTAAAAGGTATGCCAGTGGTGTGCAAAATCTGATATTGTGTGCAAAATGTTTAGAAGTATATGCAGGTCCAAGCAATTTTTATTGCTTGCAGCACACCCATAATTGTAAAAGCTTGTATAAGGAATTCAGTGACCACTTGGACTGTCTCTTTTGCTGCCGGTTTTGCAAAAGTAAATCCTGAAAAGGTGTCCACTAACCTGGACATGGATAAAAGACAGACAACCAAAAGATTTATAGCGAGTCACATCCATTTGCCAAATTTCACTGGGCTCAAACCATGAGGGTTCTTCCCTGGAGGGAGCATAGGAGCATGGAAAGGGAGGCAAGCTGTACAGGCTTTTACTATGCCCCTAACTTTCTCTTTTGTTATCCCAAATTGCAGAAGTAAAGCTCCAGCAGCCTGATGATATTTAGAATGAGATTCTTGGGCTACCTAAAATAAAGGAGTATTGACTAACAGTGAGAAGGCAATCTGCCTTTGAATTTCCATAAAATATTGGACCTGGAAGTTTACTATTAGAGTGGCCATACAAGATACAATACTTACCTGGACAATTCTTCTCACTTGCTCTTGAAGTTCTTTAAAGAGCTGATATATATTAGAAGCTACAAATTTTATTTAGGCTGTGGCAATTCTTTGTGCCATACCTACCGAATAGGCCGATTCATATATTATATTTACTTCTCTGGATAAGTAAGAGCTAGCATGATTACATACAATTCATTCTGCTGAGTGGACTGAAAGGAAGTTCTGACCACTCTTTTCATGAGAATATACAGCAAAAATGTTATTTTTGGAAACATTTGTAAAGATGGTCTGTCCCTTAAGAGGAACTTTAGAAACCTTTTCTTTAAAAATCCATTGCCAATTATGTAATAGCCGGGTTATCTTAAAGGTAGACCCGCGTGTAAAATTTGGAGCTGTGGCCAATAAAACTTGCCACTCTGGGATGTTTTCACAGCACACATTAATTTGTGCATTGTTATAAAAGGTGTATATCTTGTCAGGTCTTGTACCAGATAATTGTGTTACTCTCTTAATGGTTTTTAATAAGATTATAGCCACAAGCACTGGGTAAGGAATAAGGCTTTGGTCTGGTTGTACTTGGACAGTCACTCACTCGATTATACTGTCTCCTTGATGAAGGACTAATGTAGGTGCCTCTTTTGTAGCAAAAACTGATATTTCCAAGGGTTTTTGAGTGACCCTTTCAACCACATTGGATAAAACCAGTTTAACCTCTCTCAGAGCCTCTTGAGCTTCTTTTGTGAGTTGGTGGGGTGAGTCTAAACCAGTTTCCCCTTAAAATATCATATTATGGTTGTAATTGATATGCAATTAAGCCTAACACTGGACCCATCCATTGGATATCACCTATCAATTTCTGAAAGTCATTTAAGGTGTTCAATTTCTCTGTTCTTAAAGAAAATTTTTTGTACTGTAAGTATCTTAGGATACACTTCATATCCTAAATATTAAAAAGAAGCATGCCTTCGAATTTTTTCTGGGGCTATAGACAATTGGTAGTTCTTTAATGTTTCTATGGTCTTTTGTAGATATGCTTCTAACATTTGCTCCTGAGGTGCACACCCCAAGATATCATTCAGGTAATGTAATAACTTTCGGAAATGCTTTTCTTACTGGAGTAAGAGCAGCATCTACATACATTTGACACATGGTAAGGCTATTTTTCATTCCTTGTGGCAAAACTGTCCATTCAAATTTTTTTATAAGGCTCAGCTAAATTAAAGCTGAGCACTGAAAAGGCAAATCTTTTCATATCCTCCTTATCCAGAGGGATAGAGTAGAAACAATCCTTAAAGTCTATAACCCAAAGAGGCCATTCCCTAGGCAATTGAGTAGGAGATGGAAGCCCAGGCTGAAGAGTTCCCATAGTTTCCATCTGTTCATTCACTTTTCTCAAATCAATCAACATCCTCTATTTTCCAGATTTCTTTTTTATAGCAAATACAGGGGAGTTCCAAGGATTTAGAGAAGTGTCCTTGATGAAGTTGCTCTTGTACTATATCTAATAAACCCTGGATTTTTTCACTGGTTAAGAGCCACAGTTCCACCCACACCAGTATATTAGCTTTCCATTGGATGAAGATAGGTGTAAGGGCTGGCAGGGCTTTCACAATGGTCCTGCCTACAAAGCTGACGTGCTCAATACTAATCCTAACTGCAGTAAAAAGTCTCTTTTCTTTTGCCTTGCCTGGGGACATAGGAGGGCAGAACTGTGCTGGAGCAGCTGATGATGTCACACACACCCCCTCCTTCTCCAGCCCTTCAAGGTGGAATTGAGGGTGGAGGATCTGGAAGCAGGAGATACCCCAAGGGCACATGTTCTGGCTCAGGTGGAAGTGAAGGTGGGCTGGGAAATGGAGAAGCACCATGTCCCTCAAACCTCCCAGGGCAGTCTTTATCTCCCTTCCTGCCCAACTCTCCAAACCCCTCAAACCTCCTAGAGCAGTAACAAACAATATAAATCAACAAAATACTAAAAAAAGGCTTCCTTAGCTCCACATGCTGTATGTACCCTCCACGGCTATGGGTACCAATCCTTGTTTTCCTCTTCATACTTTCTGATTTGACACCCCAGGCTAAAAGCTTTCTTTTTCTTTTTCTTATAGATGGGATTCCTTAAGGCCAATTTTATCCCAATGTATTCAATTAGTTGTTCTCCCACTCCCTTCCACATTTCTGGCTTCAAACTCTCTTTCTTGGGGAGCCACTCCTGAGCATCTGAGAACTCAGTGATCTGCTTCTGAGTTACCAACAAACCTTGATCCTCTACTAACCTAAGCCTGCTTCATACTTCTCTGGGGAGGGAGGCTCATTTCTTACTATCTGCCTCATATCTGCTAAAAAAAACAAAAGTGACTAGATTAGCCCTTACCAAATCTTCCCTGCTTGCCTATTTTTATACATACCCTATTCCTGGGTCTCAGGGACTCCTCTGCTGAACTTGGCCAATCATGTCAGTTGAGCTGCTTTTACCCTACTTTGCAAGGCCCCGAGTTTCTAGGTTCCCACATTGGGCGTCAAATGTAGTATGTGTTCTAGAGCCCCCACACTGGGGTGCCAAAATATACCATCCAGACTAGCTCTCTGGAGGATCTCGGGGCCAGCCTGAGTCCTTGGTCTTGGTGGAGGAGTGATGAGGCAGGGAACCATGTGGATGGTCAAAGATGGAGTCCATTTATTCCAAATTCTCTTACCTTTATATACCCTAATATCCTTATATAACCAAAACACACTGCATGTGCTAACTACATACTGTGCATGTGGGAGCACATATGCAATTTGCTATTATATGTAGATGACTCTTTGCCACTTGGATAGATATTGTAGTCTGCCATTTTGTTCTGCAGCTCATTTTACAGAGGTGGAAATTGAGGCAAGTAGGGTAAAGTGACTTACCCAGGTTACAGAGTTGGTAAGTATTTGAGACCGGATTTGAACTCAGGTCTTCCTGATTCTTGGGCCAGAGATCTATCCACCAAGGCACCTAACTTTACAACATGTCACCTCTCAATTGTGTACCAATACCTAATGTACAAGCTTTGACTTAGATTATTGGGACCTTTTAGCTTCTGTTTAAAGTTTCATGCTGGATAATATGCCAATACTACTGTCAGATGCTCTGAGCTCTGGAAAGAATGGGAGAGAAAGGGGAGGGATGTAAAGAGAGGGAAAGAGAAAGGGAAGGAGAGTGATTGAAACAGAAATGGAAAAACAGAGGAGAAAGAGGGAGGGGGAGAGGGAGGAAGGGAGGGAAGGAGGGAAGAGAGAGAAAAAGAGGGAGGAAAGGAGGGAGGGGAGGAGAGAGAGACAGAGGGAGAGGGACACAGAAACAGAGGGAGAGGTACACACAGAGAGAAAGAGAAGAGGCAGGGAGAGTGAATATGATTTTTAAATGAGTTCAATTAAAACAAAACAAAACTCATTTACAAGTGAATAAAATGAGATTGAGTGACAGCTTATCCAAGCTCACACAAATAATAAGTATAGAGGTATTTGAATAAGTCCACCTACTCCAAAGCCATTCTGTTTTTTTACCATTGGGAGGCAAGTGAAACTAGGTTTCAAATCAAAGCTGTGGCATAGGCAACTAAATTAACCTCTCTGAAACAATTTTCTTCATCTGTAAAATGATGTTAATGATAACACCTGCCTTACAGGGTTGTGAGAATCAAATGAGATTCATTACCTATGGAAAGCACTTTGCAAACCCTTGTCACTAGATAAATATTGACTATTATTATTATTATCCCATACACCTACATGTATGTGTATATATATGTACACACACACATATATATATATATATATATATATGCATCTATATATTCCTCCCTCCCCCCTTTGCTGAGTTCTCTTTATTCTGCTTATTAGCTTCCCCACCCCTCCAGGGTTAAAGACAAAATTGCAGTTGTTGCATTGTGAGTTCTGTGTGATATCTTCTCGGTCACTTACTCTGTTTTAAGGGTGCTGATCCTTTTAAAAAGAGAGGCCGGTTTTCAATTGTGAAAGTCAGGCCCAGGTTGTAACAGAATGCTATTCCCCTTGTCTATTCCTGAGGTCCTTTTTCTTGGGAACAACTTCATGTGAAACAGAAAAAAAAACAAGACACTGGGCATATAACAAAGGGCTATCAAACTGTGCATAGCCTTTGACCCAGTATCCCAAGGAAATCATAAAGAAGGGAAAAGGATCCACATGTGCAAAAATGTTTGTAGCAGCTTTTTGTGTGGTGGCAAAGAATTGGAAAATGAGTAGATGTTCCTCAGTTGGGGAATGGTTGAATAAGTTGTGGTATATTAAAGTAATGGAATATTATTGTTCTATAAAAAATAATGAACAAGCTCATTTTAGAAAGGCCTGGAAATATTTACAGGAACTTATGCTGAGTGAAACAAGCAGAACCAGAAATACATTGTTCACAATAACAAGAATGTTTCATGATCAGTTATGAAAGACTTGGTTCTTCTTAGTAGTTCAATGATCCAAGCAATCCCAATAGACTTTGGACAAAAAATGCCATCTGCATCCAGAAAAAAAAAAAAAAAAGAAAACCTATGGAGATTGAATGTAAATAAATGTAAATAATAATAAAATGTAAATAAATAAAATGTAAAAAATAGAAATGTAAACAACATAGGCTATGTTCACTCTTTTATTCTGTTTTTTTTCTCTCCCATTGGTTTATCTTTTGCTTTGATTTTTGTCTCCCAATATGATTCATAAAGCAATGTGTGTTAAAAATAAACTAAAAAACTAAACTAAACCGAACAAAAACAACAACAAAACAATGGGCATGTAGTCAGTGAATGTGGGTTTGAATCCTGCCTCTGATACTAATTCTGTAATTTTGATCAAATCATTTCACTTCTCCTGGTTTCTATTTGTAAAATTTGGAGCAATTTGGAGCTATGCTCAAAAAGTTGTCAAACTGTGCATACCCTTTGACCCAGCAGTGTTTCTACTGGGCCTATATCCCAAAGAGATCTTAAAGGAGGGAAAGGGACCCACATGTGCAAGAATGTTTGTGGCAGCCCTTTTTGTAGTGGCTAGAAACTGGAAACTGAAGGGATGCCCATCAATTGGAGAGTGGCTGAATAAATTATGGTATATGAATGTTATGGAATATTATTGCTCCGTAAGAAACGACCAGCAGGACGATTTCAGAGAGGCCTGGAGAGACTTGCATGAACTGATGCTGAGTGAAACGAGCAGAATCAGGAGATCATCATACACAGCAACAACAGTATTACATGATGATCAATTCTGATGGACATGGCTCTCTGCAACAAAGAATTGTCTCAAACCAGTTCCAGTTGTTCACTGAAGAAAACCATATACACCCAGAGAGAGGGATATGAAATATGGACCACAACGTAACATTTTCATGATCTCTATTGACATTTGCTTGCATTGGGTTGCCTTTCTCTGATTCTTTTTTTTTCTTGTAGATAGGATTTTTCTTGCATAACTTCTCAAGCATTTCAACATTATTAACATGTAGTGGACTTCCTGCCATCTACGGGAGGGGAGGGGACTGGGGGTAAAATTTATAATGGAAAGCTTTGTAAAGATCAATGTTGGGGAAATACCCATATATATGTTATATAAATAAAAAGCTTTAATAAAAAAAAAGAAACCTTATGAATTTTTCAGCAGGGTGTTTATAGTCAGAATTTGGCTGGAGTTTACTAGCTCTATAACCCCCAGGTAAATCACTTACCACACCCAAGTCTCAAATTCTTCCTCTACTATTTGTAGCATCAATTGTTGTAGGGATCATTGTGTAAGTGTGTGACTCCCTTCTCATACATAACCCATATATGTCTATGGCAATATATTGGGCAGTTAGAGTAGAGCCTCTCAAGGCCTAGAGTCAAGAAGACCTGAAGTTAAATCTAGTCTCCAATACTTACCAGCTGTGTGACCGTTGGAAAATTACTTAATCCTGTTTGCCTCAATTTCCTCATCTGTAAAATGGCAGAAGGACACGGCAAACTATTCCAGTATCTTTGTCAGGAAAACCCCAAATTCAGTCACAAAGAGTTGGACAACTGAAAAATGAAATCTCTGGTCTCTTTATATTTGAGGCAAAAATGAGGTTATAGGAATCTTTTGGGTAAGAAAATCAGGCAGTATATTATAACATCTATTACTAGATAAGTACAAGGAGAGAAAATTGGGGAAAGTATGTTTTTTGAAGGACTTCTATCAGTCCTTCAATAAGTAAATATAAATTGTAGCTTCAGTCCAAGAAAATCAAGGCTGCCTGTGGGTTGGGGGAGAGGTTACATGAGCCTATGAATCTTTGCCTTCATTGCCACTGATTTGCCAATCTTTGACCTGTTCCTTGAAGTCTCCCTTTTCTCTTCCTCTTTTTATCTGCTGCCACCAATTCTTTTCAGCTTAGTTTTTCTAAGAGTTGGGCAAGACAGGGAAGACTGTGCCCTACTATTACAGCTTAGATCTGAGGGTATTAACTCATTCCTCTCAGTCTGTTGTTGAAAATTGTGCATGTGTATCCCTTCAAGAATTCCCTAGTGTGACTCAGTTCTACTTTTTGGTTCAAGGTTTCCCATGATTCTAAATGACATGCAGTGATGAAAATGGAATGTTTGTCTCTCTGAACCTACAAATCCTAGGATGCCCTTCAGTCAGCACAACTATAAGAGTGATGATAATTTATACTACCTAATAGAATTGTCTTGAGGGAAGTAATTTATAAAGCTTTCAACATATATAAAGGTGAGTAATTTATGATGATGAATAAGAGGTAACATGACACAGTAGATGGAAGGCAGACTTGCTGTTAAGCAAACTTGGAATTTAAACTATCTCTGATATATACTAGGTGGGTCAACTTGGTAAGGGAAGCCACTGAATCTCTAGGTGTCCTAGGAACTTTTTAAGGCCATAGCTTAAATACAAGTTATCAAACTGTATCAGTAGAAGGATTTTCCATGCTTGTAATTCCCCACATTCATGAAATCACAGATGTCTCAGAATAGTACACCCTCCTCCTCTCTTTCCTCTTCTTCCCTCTCCTCTCCCCCATTCCCTGCTTCTTCCTCTTCCCCCTCCCCCTCTCTTTCCTCCTCCTCTTCCTCCTTTTCTTTTTTCCTTTTCCTCCTCTTCTTCCTCCTTCTCTTCCCCCTGTTTTTCTTTCTTCCCCTCCTCTTCACCTTCTCCCTCTCCTTTCTTTCTCCTCCTCCTTTCTTTCTCCTTCTCCTCTTATTCCCATATCCCTTTTCCCCTTCTTCTCTGCCCCCCTTTCTCCTCCTCCCTCTCCTCTTCTTCTTCCTCCTCTTCTTTTTCTTTCTCTCCCTCTGGTTCTGGAGCCAAAAATACCTGAGTTCAAATATGACCTCAGACACTAGCTAAATAACCCTGGGCACATAATTTAACCTTTGCCTCAGTTTCCTTCTTTGTAAAACGGAGGTAATAATAGCCTCTAATCTATCTCCACAGGTTTTTGTGTGGTTCAAGCGAAATGCTATGTATAAAGCATTTAGTATAGTAGGTGGCACATAGGACCTATAAATGTTGGATATTATCATAATTATGATCATTCATTCATTTGTTTCTAATTCTAACTAGAGTCTGGAGGAACACAATTTTATCACAACCTGCCACCCCCTCAAACCCCCATTCAACATAACTAGAAAGTGATGAGATTTAAATCAACAGTGATAATATTAACTAAGCAAGTCTAGTTAAGTAGGCAGACTGTTACTATTTCCATCCTTATAGTTCAAAATCCTGTGTGACAAAATATCTTCAAAGGGTGCTCACACCATAAAAATGAGCCATCATCCTCTATTAATGAATATCTCCTAAAAGATTTGCTCTTTCCTTTTCATATGAGTAAAAATAGCTCACAACAAAGAATATGGATGCTTGTGTAGAGCAAAGGAGACAGACTTGGGTTTTACCGATTTTACCTCGAGTGTTCCATCTTTTCTCAACCCAATAGCTGAATAGATGCTTTCACTTCTGTTGTTTTCTAATGTGGTAGCAACCCCCCTTTTTCTCTATTTACCTCCCTGATTGCTGCAAACAAGATAAACTGGATTTTGCTGAATGCCAGCATTGTGTGACTCAATTTAAATTGCTATAATCTTCCCCTATTTTTTTTTACTTTCTCTGATAATCATTCCTCTTAACTAAACATTATAATTAGCATTTTGTGTTTCTTAACAGCTGTTTTCTCTCCAGTCATCTTAAAAAAAAATAAGAGAAAACTTGCTTTTCTTCAAGTCATTTTGTTTTTTGATTTCTAGTTTCAATTGTTTTTTTTTTTCTTATTTTCTCATTGCTTTAAAAAGAATACCAATTCAGATCATATTAATTAGATCTGTAAAATTAGGTTGAAATCTGCCATTTTAGATGAGAAAATGAATTTTAGGATGATTATCTAATTTGCCTAAAGTAACATGTGTTTAATATTAGATACCAGGCTAGAACCCAGGTGATCTGATTTCCAACCCAGTTCTCTTTTTTGGTGATATGAACTATCCTGCATTATCTGTAAATAGCATTTTCCCCTTAGATTTTTCTATGTGAAGTCACTATGTTTGAATGAAAGAACAATACTTTGAAGATGTTCATTTATCAAAGTGATGCCATAATTAATCCTCTAAACCTTGAACTTACAATATTAAAGCAGATCACATATATATTATATATAATATTCCATATGAGGAAATTGAGGACGGATTAAATGACTTGTCCAGTGTCAAACAACTTAAGTATTTAAGGCTAAATTTGAATTCAACTCTTTTTTATTCCACCCTATTGTTGTGATAAAGTCCAAAGAACAATGATATGTAAAAGAAATAAGGGATATTTTGTCCTTATTCCTCCAAAGGATCATCCTTTTTTATTTTTTTTTTTTTTTTTTTTACATTGCTGCTGGAGAAACAGCTGGTAGAGAAAGGAATCAAGGGATCAACAACCATGCTCCTTCCAAGGGTGGTGCATACAATCTCGAAGTAATTCACCAGGTGGCACTACAAGTCCTAAATTACAAACCCAAGTTGCCCAGGGCTAGTTTCCCATTTTTTTTTTTAAGTACCTTGCCCAGGTTCTCTGTATAAATTAGGATGTGAAAAAGCTAAGAGTTCACATGTGCTCCCATTACACTAGGATTCTAATCTTTCCTACTTCATGTGATCCACTAGGACTACAAAGTCTCATTAGAGATGAATATGTTTATTGGATACAATCAAAAGGCAGGACATGAAAACTTTAGAGCAGCTGAGCCAGCTGCTTACAGAAAAGACTGCAATCTTATTTTCCTAGTGGATGTAGATACTTCTAACACCTGTATTTTCTACTTCACATTTACCCAGGGTATGGATCTTTCCAGGGTTTCTTTGTTAGATGAGGGCCATCAAGCAACCCTCCCAATTTTAAAGTTACTAAAGATAGAAAACTGGAACTCTGAAGAATTAGATGGCAGGCCTTCATTCTGATTCCTTTAGAGTTGAAATTTGCTTTTTTTTTCCAATTTCCTGATAAAATAATAAATTAAATTAAATAATAAATGAAAAAAAGTTAAAATAAAATAAAATAGAACCAATATGGTTTTATGATGAGGGTTTTTCCAGTGTATCTGACATCCCTCAATGCTTTCCCTAGACAGGGGTGAGAGGGTCATTTATCTCACAGGAAGGCCAATTCCCACCACATACAATGCATCAATCACATCATCCCTCTTGAGTGTCACATGTCTGTCATTTAAGTCTGTACTCTCCTCTGGCAGCTTCGGAAACCTTTCCCAAAAAACCATCCACTTTATTTGTTTTTAAATTTGCTTATTCATCATATCATTGAACTACCTTAAGTAACTTTCTGCATATTAAAAATCTTAAACAATTCAACTTCTTACCCTCTCTGTTATACAGAGATATCAGAAAAAATGAAAGGATTTTATCAATCACCCATGGATTTCAATGGAATGCCACAATAGGGTGTTAGATGTACATATGGTAGATACTCCATAAATGTCTGTTGAATTTAATTGAAACAAACAAAAAAAATCAATTAAATGAATAGCTGTGCTTCATTCTAACAAACAAAAACAGATAAATTAAGTTATAGCATTTAGAACTACAAGAAACTTTAAATCCTTCAATTATGGGCAAGAAAACTGCAAAAATCTCTTCCCTGGTCAAATATTATCTGTGAGACTCTAGGCAATTTTTTATATTGAATTTTAGGAGAGATTATGTAAAGGAAAACGAAGGCCCTCAAGTCCTGCTATAAAAGGATTGGCAGAAAGAACTGCGAAGGTTTAGCCTAGAGAAAAGAAGGCTTGGGGAACATGAAAGCTATCTTGAAATATCTGACAGGCAGTCATGTGGAACATCCATTATACTTCTGCTGGGAAATTAGGGATGGGACTAGGAACAATTAATGTAACCTCAAAGAATCAAATTTAGGTTTATTATAAGAAAAACATCTTCAGCAATGATAACTCTCCAAAATGATTGCATATCTTCCTGAAGAATGGGCTGCCTCAGAAGGTAGGGGGTTTGCTTTTATAAGAGATTTTTAAATAGAAGGCTGGATGTACACTTGTCCTAGGTTTAAAAGACTAATTTTAAAAGTTGGAAAATTGATCAGCCTCTTTTACAAATGGTAGAAAATGCCTTCTATTTTAAGAGTTATGTCATCAAAGTTACTGCTGGGTCATAGAATCAGAGATTTAGAGATAGAAATTATTAGATATTATCTAATCCAGGGTTTCTTAAACACTTTCCAATGCAACCTTTTTCCCCAAGAAATTTTTACATGACCCTGTATTTATAGGCATACAAAACCGGTATACAAATCAAACATTTATTGATAATGAATCATAATTTCACAGCCTCCACATTCAGTTACAAGATCTTTTATGGGGTCATGATCCATAGTTTAAGAAGATTTGGTCTACCAATTTCAGCATTTACAGATGAGGAAACAAAAGCTTACAAAGTTGAATTATATTGCACAGGGTTACTGATAAGTGAAAGCAAAACTCAACATAGAACAAATGTGTATTTTGTCAGATTTATTGAAGGATATTCTAGATCCAGCTGAATTTTGGGTGGATAGATAGGAAAAGGAAGTGAAAACTTCCAAGGACTCCTCATGTAATTCTGAGTGAGGAGCATGATCCTCCAAGGCTGCAGTACTCTAGACCTTATATTAGCCATTGACTCACTGATGCATGAAACAGCATCTGTGTGAAGGACACAAGATGAATTTTCTTTTCTTTTTTTTAAAAATTAATTAAAGTTTTTTATTTACAGAGCATATGAGTGATTTTTCTACATTGACCTTTGCAAAATTTTTTTTTTGTTCCAAATTTTTCCCCTCCTTCCTCCCACCCCTACCCCAGATGACAGGTAGTCTAATACATGTTAAATATATTAAATTATATGACAAATTCAATATATGTATACATATCTACACAGTTATCTTACTGAACAAGAAAAATCAGACCTAGGAAGAGGAAAAAAAAAACTGAAGAAGGAAAACAAAATGCAAGCAAATATTCACAGAAAGCATTAAAATGCTGTGTTGTGGTTCACACTCAGTTCCCTCAGGCCTCTCTCTGGATGTATATGACTATCTTCATCGCTGAACAATATGAACTGGTTTGAATCATCTCATTGTTGACGAGAGCCATGTCCATCAGAATTGATCATCATGTAGTCTTGTTGTTGCCATGTATAAATAATGATCTCCTAGTTCTGCTCATTTCACTTAGCATCAGTTCATGTAGGTCTCTCCAAGCCTCTGTGAAATTATCACAAGATGAATTTTCAACAATAAAAAAAAGTGATTTGTGACTGTGTTGTCAATAGTTACATGGGAAAACCACAAGCAGGGCAAAGTTCTGCTTTGGACATTAGCAAAATCTTGCTCTGCAATCTGATCTACAAGGTTTGAAAGTACCGTGTATATATGGATAAGACTGTGTTTGAATCTTTTCTGAACTCTCAATGAATCTTTTTGGAAACTCAGTATTACACACATTCAATATCTTTAGAAACCTCAAACAAAGGTAATTTTATCTAGAAATTGGTCTGTAATGAGCAGGTTCTCATGATTAACTTAAGATTCACTTCTCAAGTAACCTTCGAAAGAAGTCATTTTCTCAAGGTATATAGCCTATATAATAATGACTGGAAGAAACTAAAGTTGTCTAAGAGTGGGGGAAAGAGTAGGCGGTAAGTATTCCAATAAAGTTTTTTATAGTAATAACTTGTGAAGAAGGGGAAAACTCCAATTTTTATATTTTAGCATAAAAATTAGAGATTACAAAAATGACCATACTTCAAATGCAATGAAAAAGATAAAAAGCAAATTATTCTTGAATGAGAGGAATGTCCCCAAAATGAGATTTTCATTTTTAGTTTTAGCATAAATTAAGTGATAAATGGATCCCTTTCCAGATAGGTGCTTGGCATACCACTCGGCCTCATTACTAAAGGTAGAAATTCATATATTAGTAGCATCTTGGACTAGAAGTGAAGGTTATCTTTAACTAATAAGTACCTGACTAACCAAAAAATTACATAAGATACTTAATAGGGCATCTAGGTGGTTCAGTGAATAGAGTGCCAGGTATATTGTCAGGAATTCCTGAATTCAAATCAGTATCAGATGCCTACTAGCTATGTGATCCTGGGCAAGTCACTTAACCATGTTTGTCTCAATTTCTCCATCTGTAAAATGAGCTGGAGAAGGAAATGACAAACTACTTCAGGATCTTTGCCAAAAAAAAAAAATCTCAAATGAGATCATGAAGAGTCAGACATGATTAAAATGAAACAAGGATACTTCATGTCAGTTGTATGTGGGATTTGTTTTTCAGTTATCATTTGGAATAGATATTCCCCTTTAAGCCCTTCTAACTCTGATCTGCAATTCTATTTTGTATAAGTCATTAGTATATATATTTCTTCATTGTTCTTTGTATGATATTTGTTTTCAACTTTTTAGTAACTTATATGGTGCTCTGTGACTATATAATACTAATAGATTGTGGGTATTAAAAAAGATAGGACTTGATTCTGGGAACAATTTAAGGTTATAAAAGAGCCTTGCAAAATATATATCTATCCAGCTATCCAGACACATATTCATATGTATGTATGTGTGTATATGTATATATACATATATGTATGTATGTCTATAGAGAAAGACAGAAAGTTTTGATATGTAGCTATATATAATGTTATATAGGTATTATATATGGTCTTGCTATATATCTATATCTATATACCCATTTTTATGTCTATCAACAACTGGTAACTCTGAAGAAGAATGTGAACAAAAGATGGAATAATGGAAATATATTCTAAGAAGAAAAGACAGACTAGTCACATGGCAAGAGAAAAGAAAATAGGTGGACAGCCTGAATACACTGGTATCTTTGGGATGTCAAGGCAGATAAAGAAAACCTCTTCTGTGGTTTATTTATGGAAGCATATGGATCATGAATTGGATGGAATGGGCAGAAATGGATGCATTCATGGCCTTTATTCTTGTAGGAAACATTCAAAATGATGAGATCATAGATCAAGTTTTCAGTTTTTGTTTGCATCCTGCCCACCCCATCTACTTTTTTAATCATGCATATTCTTGGTATCCTCTATACCTTTTATCATATGTAAATCATTTCTGGTAAATGCAAAAGTAAAAAGTTGTGAAATGATGATTCAACTATTGAAGGGAAAAGCTTTTCTATAGAATACATATGAAGAATCACTTTTCTTCATTGTCTTCAATTCTGTCCGGATTTTTTTGCATGCATATTCAAGACTGTACTGCCAGTAATTTTAAAGTGTGAATTTGTTTTAAGTTTATGAATTTATCACCCACTTTAAATAAAGAAGTAGAAAAGTACATTTTTTTTTTAAATAAAGATCCTTCTAGTGTGTCCCTCTTGCCTTTTTTGACCTTAAGTTTTAGCTATCTGGAGATTTTGCTCACTGATGTGAGTAGGTTTAAGGTAATTATTGGTGCTCTCAGTCTTCATTAAACAAGAAACATTTCATGGATAGAATTAAAAATTGAAAATGGAAACTAGAATGAAATAGCCCTTGATTTATAAATACATTTCTACATAGTCATGTAGAAAAAGGTGCTTAAAGGGCAAGTACTAAGGAAAGAAAAGGAGGTTATAAGCATATACTTTGTACCAGGCATTATACTACTCACTTGACAAAAATCTCATGTTATCTTCACAACAATTCTGTATTGCTCTTATGCTATGGTGCTACTATATTCCCTATTTTATCACTAAGGAAACTGATAAAGAGGTTAAATGACTTGTCTAGGGTCATACAGCTAGTGTGTCTGAGATCAGAGTTGAGGGCAAATCCTATGGCTATATCTTCTTGACATCAAATCTACTGTGCTGTACAGTTATACTGAGGAGCCTAAATGCTGAATAAATTCATCTGATCCTTAAATTTATGCATTTCTAAGTTTGAGCTTAAAACATTGAGTACCTACCTTTCTTTTTTTCTTCATCATAATCCCTCCATTATCATTATAGTAGAAATACATTGGTGAAATAAATTGGTATTAATAGGAGTAATTTTGCATTTGGATTAGGTTGAAAATGGATTTCTGACTTCAGAATACCTGAAATATTTATGAGGAAGAGAGAAATAAGAGGCTGATAACTGGGCTGTTCTGATTCTAGGAACTAAATCATTCCACTCTTCTAGAAGAAAGCCATCGTCAACTTGAGTCCTTATAATGACCAGTGACCATAATCCTGAAAGCAGAACAGTTGAGTGATGAGCAGCAATTGAAGACTATATTTCTAAATAAAGGCAAGATCCTCTATCCTACCATTAGGTTGATAGTGACCTTCAAATTGATTTTAATACTGACACTGAAGAGTTAAGTATCATGAAGGAAAGAATACTATTGTGGCACAGCTATGAAGCACTGGTTGACTGCCAGCTGGGTGCCTTCCCTAGATGTTTGTGTCTACTTGTGTTGCAAATATTCCTGGAAAGCTTTGTGTATCTAGTGTGTGTCAGGTTGCCTTAGATTTCAGGGACCCATCCCATTAGTCTAGTCCAGGGCTTCTTATATACTTTTTCCACTCATGACTCCTTTTTTGCCCAAGAAATTTTAATGTGATTCTGGGTATTTAAGTATATAGAATAAGTATACAAATCAAACATTTATTGATAATAAATCATGATTTTGTGGTCTCCATATTCAGTTATGCAACCTCATATGAGATTGCAATCCACAGTTTAAGAAACTTTGATCTAGTCTAGGTATTTCACAGCTGTGTCACAAAGGTATAAGACAATAGAGTTAGAGATACACTTGGATATTTTTGAGAGTGTTTGTGGGATCTGAAATCCCCCAGACAAAGGAACTCTGACCCTCCTTTCCCTACCAGCAATCAAGGGGCAAGCTAATTGTTCTAAAGAAAGAGACAGGAAGCTCCATTATGATTATATGAATTATTTTTAATAATCATAATGGGTTACTTACATAGGGGCAGCTGCCAGACAATTCAGTGGATCCTTACAAAGACCCCCCAAAAAAATTCCTGTGGTAATTATTTCTATAACTACATAGGAAAGAGGAGCTGAAAAACATTATTACATGTCATTTGCATTATTCTTAGCAAGCAGGTCCAATTTTGGGCCTGTGTCCCAGAGCTTGGGCAATACACCAGTGCCCTAGGGTGAGTGCCTAGAAGATACCCAAGTCTGTGTGGTCAACATAGTGAAGATTATGTTCTGTTTTCCTTGTTATCTCTTACTATAATTTGCACTTGATTGCCATGTCTTTGTTATGGCTTTCAACCTCACAAGACTATGAGTTGGTCAGTTTGAATAATTCCCCCACCCAAGATTATTAATTAGACACAGTATCCTCCTTAGAGCTTTCAATCCAATCCCTCACCCACGTTGGAATGGCTTACATCAACTGGGATCCCATTGTGTCATATTTGAAATCTGCAAACCTAGGCTCAGATTCCCCCTTTTAATGTTTATTATTGCATTTGGGTACTTAAAGCCTATTCTAATCAATAGGACATTCTACCCCACCCCCATCTTCGCAGTCTTTTTACATATTACAAGACTTCTTCCAATACTCTGAGTTCTAGTGACCCTAGTCTTCCAGTCTGTCTGGAGGAGATTCTTGGAGCCTCCTTGCTATTCTAACAACACAATTCATCTCCTGACTGGGCATTTTCACTGATTGTTCTCTGATTCATGGAATGTTCTCTATTTTCGTCTCTATCTCCTGGCTTTCTTGAAAATCGAATGAAAGTTCCATCTTCTACAGGAAGCCTTTTCCTATTGCTTTTAATTTGAGTGCCTTCATTCTGTTGATCATTTTCAGTTTATCCTATATAAGCTGGTTTGTACATAAATGTTTGCATGTTGTCTTCTCCATTAGATTGTAAGAATAGGGGACTGCTTTTGCCTTTCTTTGTATCTCAGCATTGAGTGCACAGGGTAAAGACTTAATAAATGTTTATTGACTAACTCTGTGATTATACATAAATCACTTAACCTTTCTAGGCCTCTATTTCTTCAATCATACAATGAAAGAGGTAGACTAAATTATTCTTAAAAGTTCCTTTCATTTTTCATTTGGTGATTCAAATTCAACCCAATAATTTTATAGAGGTTCAAGGGGTTAAATGACTTGCCCAAGATCACACAGATTAATGTAGTAGAGCTTGACCTCAAACCTGGGTCATCTCACTTCAGGTACAATTATTCTTTTTATTGTTTTCTGGTGTGTCCTTTTCTTACAAAAAAAAAAAAAAACAAAACTCTAAATAGCTATTCTTTCATCTCCACATTTGACAATATCTTCTAAGATATCAATTTTTCAGGGCAGGGGTTCTTGATGTAAAATACATGAACTTTTGGATATCAGTTCTGATTCACTATAATTTGATTTCCTTTAAAATCTTAGGGATTTTTGTTTTATGTATTTAAAACATTATTCTGAGAAAGGGTACATAAGTTTCATGAGATTAGCTAAGGAGTCCATGATAGAAAAAAAAAAATTATGAACAACTGCCCTAGTGGGTCTGTTGTTTATTTAATCATTTCAGTCATGACCAACTTTTGCTGTCTCCATTTGGGATTTTCTTGACAAAGATACTAGAGTGGTTAGTCATTTCCTTCTCTAGTTCATTTTATAGATGAAGAAACTGAGGTAAAGAGAGTTAAGTCACTTGCCCAATGTCACATAGCTAGTAAGTATCTGAGGCCGGGTTTGAATTCAGGAATTTGACTCCAGATCAGGTCCTCTAACCACTACAGCTCTTAGCTCTAGTTTACACTTAAACTAATTTTTGGAGAACTTTTGTAGACAGAGGTTGGAGTATTCTGACTGCAATTCCAGCACCACTATTCCCATAACTCTAACAAGGTTGTAGACAACTAGTTCCTATAGGAGTTGCTAATACAGTGACTATATTTGGTTGGTCACAGTCCCTACTGTGAGCTGTTGGGATGAGTCAAATCTCTACTCCCTGCCAGGTGCTTTTAGAAACAAAGGCAAGTCATACTCTTCCTAGCCCAGAGAGAAAGAGACAGGGAGAAGAAGTGTGAGAAATTGTTACTATTAAACATATTGAGAGGGAGAGGATGATTGAGCTGTAGCCTCTGGAATTTACAGCTGATGCCAGTTTTACTGCAAAGACCAAAATCCCTTTTTTACCCTGTATCCCCATTAGCATGAATGAATGAAAAAATCACACTTACTTTGTATCAAGGCTTGAATACTGGGGACACAAATACAAAAGTAAGACAGTCCTTTTCATAAAGGGCCTTATTCCTAGTGGTGACCAGGGAGGGTTGCTTTATTCTGAGGAGCCAACCAGAAGGCAGTCAATATAAATGCTCTTTCCAGAATCAGTGGTAGTATTGATTTGTTTACTATCCCCAGAACAAGAGAAGGAGGAAGAAAATCCAAGAAGTAGCAGGATGAGATATAAAAGAGAAGAAATGCTTTGGCATGGCTAAATATAATGGCTAGGAATATTTGCAATTACTCATTTACTAATCAAGACAGCTGGTGGTGAGGCAGGGATGTCATTCCTGGGTTGTGTGGACTAACTTCCCCAGGGCCCAGACCTTGCTCCTGGAAGCCCAGTTCAGATGCTAGTGATATAGATGGGGAGAAATAAGGCAAACAGCTCAGAAGGCGAAAGTCAGTGTGTGGAGACACGGAGAAACAGGGCAGCCAGTTCTCAGGTTGGTGTTCCCTCAATTGGCATCAGATAAGATACTCTTATGGAGAATGAGTTCTGTCTATCTCCAGAGGGGATAGTGGAGAGCAAATGAGACTGCTTCATGATAGATCCATGAAGATCTAGATAGTCTGGTTAATTGGGGTAGTTTTCTCTGGAATTCTGTTTACATTTTGTAACTCTATCCTCCTGGGAAGACTTGGGTTTTGTGATGAGATGTTTTGTCTTCTTAGATACATTGCATACCAGATGTTCATGCAAGTGATAGATCTGTCTTGTATGATCAAGCCAAATTTTTGACAACACAGTCTGGCTCTTTCCTGGGTTCTTTCCTTAGAGGGCAAATTCCTTGAGAGCAGGAGCTAGTCTCCCCTTTCACAGTGCCTGATACTTTTATTATTTTTGTCCATGGTATTATTATTTATTAACTACATATATGCTTAAAAAATTCTAGGTGACTGACTCAGGCATTCCTGTGTTAGAGATAATAGCATCCTTCTATGATGTATTAAAAGCAGAAAAAGTTTTACAACTCCACACAAACACACACACACACACACACACACACTTGTGAGAAGACAAGCAATTGAACCCAGGCCCTTTTACTCCCAGACTCTTTAATCTTCAGATTATCATTTTTTTCAGACAAATTATCAAGTAATTTTTTGAAAAATGTGATTTGTCCTTAGTTCTCTAAGACTGGAAAAAAAATTTCTAAGCTTTTTATTCTTTTAAAAAAATCATGAAATAGTAAGGCTTTTTCCTTGGCTTTACTGCTTCAAGGATTAATGATTTCATAGGCAATGGACTTCTTCCATTGTTGTTATATTTTTATGAGTAGATTTATGAGGCACCATAACCTCCAAGTTGGCATTTATTAGCTAGCTATCTAATGGGAGTTCTCTTCAAATTTAACTAACTTGGTTCTTAACAACAGACATATAATTGATTTTGGGACCCTTGCTTACAATCTCTATGGCTTAATAAGATTTGCCAGAATTTGTGTTCTGCTATCATAATCTTTAGCTACTGAGAAGGAAGCATTGATCATCAGTCAATAAACATTTATTAAGCACCTACTATGTTTCAGGCATGGTACTAAATGCTGAGGGTATCAAAAAAAAAAAAAAAAAAAAAGACAAGAGACAGTCCCTGCTCTTACATACTAATGAGCATACAAACAACTGCATCAGAAAGCTAATTAGAGGATAAATTAAAAATAATCTCAAAGAAAAGTCACTAAAATCAAGGAGGTCTGAGAAAATCTTTTTGCAAAATTTTAATTAAAATTAGAAGAATTCCAGAAAAGTCAAGATGCAAATGTGGAGGAATTTTGGAATTTCAGGAATGGGGGGTGTCCAGTGAAAAAAAGAGGCCAATATTAGTGGATTTAATACATTAGTAGTATAAGGTATAAAAAGTTTGGAAAATGGATAGGTTGGAGAGAGCAGGTTATGAAGGGTTTTGTATGACTAACACAGGATTTTATTGTTTAAGCCTGGAGTGATAGGGAGACACTGTAGTCTATTAAGTGTGGATGTATGTGGATTGCCTAGTCAAATTTAGGAAGATCACTTTGGGCATCTCGTTGGAGGATGGATTTAAGAAGAATCTTGTGGCAGTGAGCCCAACCACCAGACTATTGGAATGGTCCATGCATGAGGTGGTGACAGGCTGTACCAGAATAGTGACAGTATCAGAGGAGACATTTAAAAAAAAAGGGGGGGGGTTGTGGTCATCTAGAAATAGCTACCTATTCAATTGTCATGGAATAAATTCTATTTTTGTCATTTTCTACTGCTTTGTTGTCTACTTTTAACATATATGTTAATATGTGGGGGCAAAACAGATAAGAAAAAAATCTACTTAACAGAATTACTCTTTTTTTTTAAAAGAAAATGATAACCATTTTAGACTTTGCAAATTTTTCATTATTTAAAGTGTCTCATCCTAAGTCATGAAACACCATCATTAGCTGCTCAAAATCATCCCTTTAGAAATCACATCTTTAAATATAAATGATGCATATGGGAAGGCAGCAGCAAGCAATTGTTAGCTTGGCACTGTCACCATGATGGCTTGGTTATGCAAATGGCTCTGCCTTCTTTATACTCTTTTCCTAGCTATGCTTTTAATATATATGTATATACAGAACCATAACTAGAATTTTATCCCTTGGAATAAATTTCAGAAGCCACATTCCGGGGAAGAAACATGAATGGTGCCCTCAACTCAACTTTTAAAGATTAATTCTGTTGGGGGTGAGATCCTGGCATAAAACAAGACCAGTATGTGAAAGAAGAGGAGCTACTCACCTAGAGTCCAGCAGCCATCTGGACTTTTTGTAACAGATTAACTGATTATTTTAACTGATTATTCTTGCTAATAGGTGCTATATGCAGTTGTTTCCCCCCTAATATAGTTATGGAACTCTGTGTGCATTTGTAAACAAGCATAATATAATGCATGGACACATTAGCTAAGCTTAAAACCTTTCTATTAATGCCAAAAATCATTCTATTATTATAAAGTGCAAGTTTCAAAGGAAAACTATATCAAGCATAAGAAAAGAGAATTATGATATTCTCCCTTATTTTAAATATGGCATTTTACATGTTTGAAGAGAAAAGTGAAGGAAATGTGCCCACTTACTGGGAAAGGTATATTTAGAAGGAAAGAATTTATAGTCTTGTGTTTTCTTATTATTTTTCTTCCCAAGAAAAGAAGCAGAAGAGCAATAACAATTTTGCTAAAAATCTGTCATTGGGTCACCAATGACAGATTTTTAGCAAAATTGTTATTGCTCTTCTGCTTCTTAATATGCAAGTCTGATTGCATTTTGGCATATCTAGATTTTAGAAATTGCTTGATACTGGCTTAACATAAGCCAGTAAACATTTATTAAATGTCAACTATATGCCATACAGTGTGCTAAGTTCTGGTGATAGAAAAAAAACAAGCAAAAGGCAGTCACAGATCTCAAGGAGCTCACACTTAAATGGAGAAGACAACAGGCAGATAAAATATGTATAAAAGCACTATTTACAGGAAAAATCAGAAATGACTAAAAGAAGCAAAGCACTTGAATTAGGAGAGGTTGGGAAATGCTTTCTGTTGAAAATTGAATTTTAATTAAGACTTAAGGGAAGCAGTAAGTGGAGATGAGATGGGAGAACAGTCCAGGCATGGAAGACAGCCAGAGAAAATGTCTGGAGCCAAACATTGGAAGGTCTTGTTTGAGGAAGTCTGAGGGGACTAGTGTTACTGTAGCAAAGAATATGGGATAGAAAGTAAGGTACAAGATTGGAAAGGTAAGGGATGCTAGGTTATGAATGGTTTTGAATAGTCTAGTGGTAGAAGAAAGATTTGAATTTGGTTCTTTTTTCCTGCATCTGAGTCCAGAAATGTTCCCACTTCCCACCACCAACCTCCATAATGGGAATGCTAGATACAATAATTATAACTCTCTTCCCAGTGCTGATTTATTTTCTGGACTTTGTGGTGACTTTTCCCTTATTTCCACCCTCATTACATTTATACAAATACAAGTCTGGCACCTTCAGAGAATAAATTGCTTTTGAAGGCAAGAGGTGACATGTTGGTAACAGCTGGATCTTGTGATCCACCAGATGCCTTGTTTGTTACCTTTTTAGCAGTGCCAAGAGAGACTATCTAGAGATGGTGACTTCTCCTGCCAGCTGCTCCTCACTCCAGATGGTTAAGCTGGATAGTTTGGCTATAGGAAAATTATGCCCAGTATCATTATCCAAAAGTAATTTCTTTGTCATAATATAACAAAAACCCCAATAATTGGAATAACTCAGGGAAAGGCCATTTGGGATCAGCAAAGAGTCTGAAATACGGAATATTTTTAATGTGATATCATTTCACAGTTTAAAGTGCATATATTGGGGACAGAGCCAAGATGGTGGAGAAAATGCAGCAACTCACCTGAGCTCTCCCCAAACCTTTCTGAATGCCTTTAAATAATCCCATAAAACAATTGCTGAAACAGCAGAATTCATAAAAGGATGGGGTGAAATAATTTTTCATCCAAAGATAAGTTAGACAGTCAGCAGGAAAAAGGCTGTTGCACCTGGGTGAGAGTAGAGTACAGACCAGCATGGGCCCAGCCCTAGCAAACCAGGGTCAGACCTTGGGAGGTACTGAATTAGGGGGAGTGGAAATGGTAAGGGGGAGGAGAAACAGTTGATTTGGGGGTTCTAAACTCATAGATGTAAGATCAAAAGGCTGGTTACAAGATAGCAGGGATCTCTTTGCTAGTATTGAGTCAAAACTGTTGCTTTGCCGATACTCAAGTGAGGAGGAACACTAAACACCAGAGCTAGCAAGGATAATGTGGCACAGGCCCTTTCCATCATTACAGAGCAGAAAAGAAGGCTTGTGTTCACTCATTCATAGACAAGAGCACAGGCCAAGTGAGTAGTAAGCACACCTCTCCTTAGAGTCATGTCACCTTGGAAGAGGTGAAAATTTACAATGTCTTTGATATATCTTTGAAAATAGCTGTGTAAAACCCCTTAAGTCAGGAACAACACACTCTAAAATTTAGCAGTTTCCACATTAAAGGATCAGAGAGCTTAGAATATGATATTGTGGAGGGCAAAGGAACTAGAATTACTACCAAGAATGAGTAATCATGAAGCAATCAAAGCTAGCTATAGCCATGAAAAAAAATGCTTAATCACTCTTGATTAGAGAAATGCCAATTAAAACAATTAGAGAAATGCAAATTAAAATAATTCTGAGGTACTACCTTATATCTATTAGATTGGCTAATGGACAGAAAAGGAAAATGACAAATGTTGAAGGGATATGGGAAAAATGAGACATTATTGCCTTGGTGATGGAATTGTGACTTGATTTAGCCATTCTGTAGAGCAATTTGAAACTATGCTGAAAGGGATATAAAACCATGCATACCCTCTGATTTAACAGTACCACTATACTTACTAAGTTTATATCTCAGAGAGATAAAAAACAAAAAGGAAAAGGATGGATATGTACAAAAATATTTATAGCAGTTCTTTTCTGGGGGGCAAAGAATTGGAAATTGAGGGGATACCCATTAATTGGGGAATGGCTGGACAAATTGTGGCATATGATTGTGATGGAATACTATTGTACTATAAGAAATGATGAGCAGGATGTTCTAAGACAAATCAAGAAAGGCTTACATGATCTGATGGAAAGTGAAATGCATTACACACTAAGTAACAATAATATTGTAAGATGATCAGCTGTGAATGACTTAGCTATTTTCAGCAATATAATGATTCAAGAAAACACTGAAGGACTAAAGGGATACTATTTATCTCCAGAGTAATAATTGATAGTGTCTGAATATAGATTGAAGCACACATTTTTTACTTTCCTTATGTTTCTTGAGGCTTTTTTTTTTTTGCTCTTTTTTTTTTTTTTCACAACTTGACTAACTTGGAAATACTTTACATGTATAACCTACACATGTATAACCAATATTGAATTGCTGGCTTTCTCAATGGGGGTAGCATTGGGAATGGAAGAAGGGAGAGAATTTGGATCTCAAAATTTAAAAAATGAATGTTAAAATTGTTTTTATATGTAATTGGAGAAAAATCCTAAATAAATTGTTAAAAAAAATTCCACATATAAAAAAATAAAGTACTCAATTACTCAAGCTGTTAAAAAAAAAACCCCTCCCTATGTATAAGTCTTTCCAGTTTTACCTTAAGGTACTATATTGATTCAGATGTAATTATAGCATTAATTTGCCTTCAAAAGTTAGGAACAGAATTGTCTGTTAAGTGGGATTAAGAACACCCTTTGTCATTTAAAAACCTATTTTATAGGGTAATGGCAGAACCACTGCTGGATAAAGGAAGGGGAAAGAAATGTCAACTAACAAGAGAAAAAGTGAGCTCATATCTACTTTCTGATGATCAAACTTTTATTTAAGTGACTTACTTTGTAAAGGAGTTTGGGCCTTTAGTGTAACACCAATATAAAATACATATTTTTTAATTAAGAAAAAAAACCACTAACTAAAAAAAGGGGGGAAATCTGGTTAAAAAGATGGCATCAAAAGATAATCATAGGATCACAGATCTAGATCTGAGAGCATTTTCATAAATTATTGAGTTTACCTCCTCCATTTCATAGATGAATTGAGATCCACAAATGTTAAGTGACCCAAAGTGTTAGAGCCAGAATTTTTGAATCAAAGTCTTCCAATTTCAGATACAGAGGGCTTACCTTTAATTGCCTCAGTAAGGAAAGAAGATACAAGTTCAGAGCATCTGATAATGTCTTGCCAATTATGAGAGGAAGGAGAAGAAATAGGCAAGAAATCACTTGTTGGATTTCTTAGGGAAAGGTCTATAGCAAGGAACTGTTACAGATCAAAATGAAGGCACTGAGAAAAATATGTTAACTTCAGATCAGATTGTACCAGGGCAGGTATTGCTGGATAATTAGATTGCCAAGCAAAGGGGAAAAAATTGGTAGGAAAGCCTGAAAAACTAGAATGAATTTACGTATACTGCATATGCATACACATAGATATACAAACAAGTTTATATTTCTTCCATTGCCAAATAGCAACTGTATGTGCAAAAGACTATATATCAATCTGTATCCTAAAGTAGATGCATTTCTCTAATATAGTTGAAAATAGTCTTTAAGAGGAAACAAAGATTCAAAATATAAGAGGATAAGCTGTGATCAGGATTTATGTCAGGATGTTGAAGAAGGGAAATAGATGAACCACTTACCTGCTGGGGTTTTGCTTTAGTTTGAAACTCTTTACAAAGAGAATTCTTGTTGTTTGTTGTTCTTTGTCCTTTGTTCTCAAAAAGGACATCAGAAAAGTGATGTCTTGATTTACAAGTGAATTGGATTAAGTGAGACAGGAATGTGCAAAGTCATCAGCCTCATTCTTTCCTTCTGACTCATCAATGGCAAGATATAGGTCAGGATGAATGGCAATGGCCCTGCATGCAATGGGAGACCTTGGCCTTTTTAAGCTAAGGTCTTTTCCAGATCTTAGTTTGTCTGAGGCAGCAGCTGTTCAGTTCTTAAAGCCTAGTAATGCTGGACTCAGAGGAGGAAGGTTAGTGTTGTGTTTAGATTAGTTCCTATGGGGCAGGTAGGACATTGAAAGCATAATTAAGGCATTATTAGAGTTGTGTGGAGGTAGCAGTGACTGATACATTTAATGAGTGAGCAAAATGACTGAAAAATTAGACTGGCTCTAACCTGATGCTTTTTTCTTTTTTTCTTTCTTTTTTTTCTTTTTCTTTTTTTTTTTTTTTTGCAAATTAGGTTGTCTGAAAAGTAGGGATGGCAGATAGGAGGATACATTCTGAAAAAAGCCTCTGTGTCTCTGGAAAGAAATGGCTCAGTATGTCTACCTGCTGTTTAAAAGTAAGCTAAAGTAAGCTACGTGGGCAGTATTATGAACTTAGAATTTGGATCCAAGTCCCTCCTGATACACTATCTGATTTTGGTATGTCATGTAACCATGTCAGATCCCCCTCCCCCCCCCTTTTTTTTTTTTTTCAATTTTCTGTAAAATGAAGGTGGTAGATTTGATGGCCTTTATGGTTCCTTTTACCTTTAAATCTGTGGTTTCTCTCCTAGTCACCCAGTAAGCTGTGGCTGTGCCTGATAGGTCAGTCATTTACGTAATAAACATTTGTTAAACACTTATTATGTGCCAGGTACTGTGCTAAGTGCTAGGGTACAAATGCTCTCAAAGAATTCACATTGCCCTGTGATGGGGAGATGGATACAATCTATGCTGAAGATCTGGAATGATTTTGTTAGTTATTTTGTTAGTTCACATATAGAGAGCATAATTGCATTTTAGGAGTGATCTAGATCACCTCCTTATTTTACCAATGAAATAACTAAAACCCAAAGAGATTAAATGATAAAGTAATTAATAAAGGAAGATATCAAAACCAGGTTATCTGACCACAACTCTAGCATACTTATCAGTACAAGCAGAATGAGGTGAAATTGACCCATGACCATAGGTTAAGTTTTGTGAGACCCCAAAAGAATAATTAGGAAGCTACCGATACTCCATGGAATGGTGATGAGAATTTATCTGGATTTTACCAGGAGAGAAGACATTGGTTTTCTTCTTACCCCCCCCCCAAAAGATTTTTTTTGAAAAAATTTTCTGTCTTTTTACATTAATTTCAAACCACTTCATTCTGAGATTTAGCATTCCTGACAATCTTATAAGATTGTGCTATTTTGTATTCATCCTATTCTTCTTGCATCCTTCATTTGTATATGTCTTAAAAATCATAGTAAGGAGGCAAGAAAGACAGAAACTCTTCTACCCTGCTGCTGGAAACTATAAATTGGTCCATCCATTCTAGAAAGGAAATTGAAATTATGCTAAGAAACTGTTTAAAATGTTCATTCTTTTTCTCTACTGCTGGGCATTCTATACATCTAGGAGACTGAAGAAAGAAAGCTACATTTTTTTTTTATTAAAGCTTTTTATTTGTATAACATGTATATGGGTAGTTCCCCAACATTGATCTTTACAAAGCTTTCCATTACAAATTTTACCCCCAGTCCCCTCTCCTCCCCTAGATGGTAGGAAGTCCACTACATGTTAATAATGTTGAAATGCTTGAGAAGTTATGCAAGAAAAGTCCTATCTACAAGAAAAAAAAAGAATCAGAGAAAGGCAACACAATGCAAGCAAATGTCAATAGAGATCATGAAAATGTTATGCTGTGGTCCATATTTCATTTCCCTCTCTCTGGGTGTATATGGTTTTCTTCAGTGAACAATTGGAACTGGTTTGAGACAATTCGTTGTTGCAGAGAGCCAGCTACATTTTTTTTTTACAAGGCATCTTTTTGTGGAAGTAGAAGTGAAAACCAAATAGATGTTCATTATTTGGAGACATACTAAGCAAATTGTGGTAAATAATTTAATGGAGTACTACAGTATTGTAAGAAAGGATAAATATAAATAATTCAATGAAGCATGGAAAGATATATAAACTGATACCGACTGAAAGAAGATCAGAAAAATAATATACACAATGATTATAACTATAAATTTAAAAAAAGATGGAATTCTGGGGGACAGGAGAAAGATATATTCATTTATAGAGGTGACGTAAAAACAAAAGATGTCAATTAAGGTTAAAAACTAAAAAAAAGTAAAAAATGCATAGTAAAAGAAATCTTATCCTTTTACTGTTATTTTGTGAACAGATAGAATAAATTAAAGTATTTCACATTTTATAGTCAAATGTTTTTTCATCTAAATTCCTAAAGAAATTGTTCAAAATTAACTCAAAAACACTTTCTTGTTACTATATGTAATGGATATATATATATATATATATATATAACTCTTTTCTTCATCAAAATTATCCCAAATTATATGTTATTAACAGATTGTATTCTCAGAGAGGCCAAAAAATAAAATGATAAGTACTGCTATCAATTCAATATAAAAACTCTGATTTGTTTAAAATTGTCTGATATATATAATACTTGCTGTCAAGGATTGTTATGTAATAAAAAAGAAGTCAGTCCTGAGTGGGGGAAAGTTTCTCAGTTTTAATAGCATTTTGCCATTGAAGAGAGACTATGATGGAAGGCAGTGTTGATATTATGAGGCACAGTTTGGGGTTTTTTGGACTTCCTCAGGTCAGTCATAAAAGAGTTCTTTATACTCAGAGTGAATGGAAGCTGGATTTAGAAGGTACATACAATGTTTTGATTTCCCAGGCCTGTGTCTCTCTCTCATTCAACATTCCAACTCCTGGGGCTAGGGCTCAAGGTATGTGACAATGGTATTACTTAGCTTTATAGAAAGGAAAATATCACTGTCATGATTTTATTTTTGTCTTGGGAGAGGGATTTGTACAACCCATTGAACTCTGAAATTTACATTGCTAAGTATTCAAATAAATCTTTACATTCTGGGTTTTTCCTCTATTTTTAAATCATTTGCTTTGGGTGATACCTATTTAGCTTTTGCATTCTTCTTTGAATGCTAAAATGATATAACTGGCCTACTATCTGGTCTAAATAGATTTTCTAGTAACAATGGCAGACTTTCCTGAGACATATTAATGTTTTTTCTGAACCTTCTTGTAGCAAATAATTTACTTTTGGGAAATTGTTAACTGGACCTAAGCCTTCAGGCTGAAACTTAGGGGAAAAAAATAAATATTTCTTTAGTAAGAAATAAACTATGTTGCTAATGGTTTTAGAGATAATAACCGGAGATCTGGGGTTAGTACAGGCTGGCTCCTGAATGTGGATATACTTGGTCTTGTAGAATATGATTGAATATTGGGAGATATTAGGGAAATATTGGAATTCAGGAAGAACTGGGTAATGACTACTCATTCACTGGAGCAATGGTTAGCAGAAAAGACTAATGTGGGGTATAAAAAAAGATCAAACAGATGTGGTATCAATAATTAAATCAGTGATTGGGTTGAATAACATGTGGGATTTTACCAGGTTTGTGCTAAGAAAAGCTTTAAAGGTAAATTGTGTCTTTAAATATGAAATTTAAAACTTTAACAGATAGCTTCTTTTGGGAAAGAGACCCTCTGGTGTGGATTTAAAGGGCACCTGTCAACTAAGGAGGTTCTGCTTTTATTAGAGTAGTAGCTTCCTAGCAGTATTCTAAGGAGGTCCTGCTACACATTTAGGTTGCCTTAGGCAAGATCTCCTCAGAATTCTTGGTGTCATCACTATTTCATGTCCTAGAGTCAGGGCCAAGAGAATGCTAATGGGTATTAGTCTGGGGTCTTTCCATATGAAGATCTTGATTTCATTATTAATCCACTAATATGATGTTAAAATGCTTCACTGGCTATTCCAGTTGGCTTGAATGTTCTCCCACCTCACCTTGCTATTCAGCTTCCCTAGTTTCCTTCAAGATTCATCTCTAATCAATCTTAAAGGAGGGAAACATGTGCAAAAATGTTTGTGGCAGCTCTTTTTGTAGTGGCTAGAAATTGGAAACTGAATGGATGCCCATCAGTGAGAGAATGGCTGAATAAATTATGGTATATGAATGTTATGGAATATTATTGTTCTGTAAGAAATGACCAGCAGGATGATTTCAGAGAGGCCTGGAGAGACTTGCATGAACTGATGCTGAGTGAAATGAGCAGAACCAGGAGATCATTGTACACGGCAACAACAATACTATATGATAATCAATTCTGATGGACATGGTTCTCTTCAACAATGAGATGCTTCAAACCACTTCCAATTGTTCAGTGATGAAGAAAGCCATATACACACAGAGAGAGGCCAGTGGGAACTGAGTGTGGACCACAACATAGCATTTTCATGCTTTCTGTTGATGTTTGCTTGCATTTTATCTTCCTTCTCAGGTTTTTTTTTTTTTCTAGATCCAATTTTTCTTATGCAGTAAGATAACTACATAAATATGTATACATATATTGGATTTATCATATATTTTAACATATTTAACACATATTGGACTTCCTGCCATCTAGGGGAGGGAGTGAGGGAAGAGGGGAAAATTTGGAACATGAAGTTTTGCAAGGGTCAGTGTTGAAAAATTATTCATGCATATTTTTTATAAATAAAAAAAGAAAAAAAAAGAAGAAAAAAATAAAAAAAAGAAAAAAGAAAAAAAAAAGATTCATCTCTAATCTCACTTTTTTAAAAGGGCCTTTTCCAGACTCTTCTTCCAGCCTTCATCATGCTCCTCATAATGCCTTTGCTCTGAGAGTACTTTCTATTTTACATTGAATATATATCTTGTTTGTGCATACTGAACTGTTTGTGCACATTGTAATTGTTTTGCTTGTTGTCTCTCCCATTAGAATGAAACTTTCTTGAGGGCAAGAACTATGTTTTTTAGCTCTCTTTGTATCCCATATGCTTAAGCACAGTGCCACAGATGTAGTAAGAACTTAATTATTTGTTGGTGGATTCAGAGGAATTGAGCTCAGCTTGGACTACAGCTTATAGAAAGGATAGGATATATTTAAAGTATAGGCATTTAGTAATTTTCTCAAGACACTCCTATAATTAAATGTTCCCTCATGAGAATACAAGCTCCATGTGAATAGGGATAGTTTTATACTTTGTCTTGGTATGTGCCTAGTGTGGAATAGTGTGTGAATAATAAATACTCATGCATTGTTTGGTATTCCAAAGCCAATTAAGAATGGCATATGATGATACCTAAAATGTTGATTCTTTTTTATTTTTTAGTTCACAGAGAAGTACCTATTTTCTAAATCATGTTTCTGTACCATTCTAAATGTTTTGCCTAGTCCCTGATTAAAAGAATTCTGTTTAGTAAAATGCCTGTTAAATTGGCTGCAGAAAATAAATGCATAATACATTCAATAGCATTTAGATTTAATAATTTTCAAAACCTGGTAATCATGAATTTATTTTAAAATCTCATAGGAACTTTTCTTATCATTCATCTAAGTGACAGAGATTTAGAACTGAAAAGAATCTATCAATATTACATAGCTTATTCTCTTCCCTAGAGGTAGCTAAGTGTCTAAACTATCTAGGAAGAATGAATCTCTCCATATTTTAAAACAAAGGGCAGACTATGTCATTTCTCTAGGACCATGGTTCAAGGACATGACAAAGGATAAGAAGATTGTCTTTCTTATTCAGATCTGTTGTTTGATTCTTAATAATTTTCAGTTTATTTCTTCTTGCCAATTCATCAGTTGATCATGTTGAATCTTGAAGCTTTTATCATTATTTTCAAATCAGGAATGCTTATTCAGATACAAAAGGAGGCATTTTCTAGTAAAACCACTCACCCCACTTTATTGTTTAGACTATGATTCTTATTTTTGTTATAGAAAGAAATGGGTAGCAATTAAGATTGAGTTAGTGTTTTATATTGATGAAGCTGTTTCTAATTTCTTATTCCTTCCTTGGAAGGACATAATGCTTCTCTTGTGAGATGGATATTTTCATTATTTGAGAGACTTATGAAGAAGATTAGTAAAGTTACTTCCTTCAGGATACAATTCTAGAATATGGAAGAAGCTGAATAAAATTCTCTGAATCCTATTATTAAGTTTGGATTTCATTCTATTAGTCTCTTGGTCAATTCTTACTTTCTGAAGAAAGATCAGTTATATATAGGGGAAATATTGAGGTTCAAATGAAATAATATATGTAAAGCACTTTATAAGCCTTAAGGAATTATGTAAATGAATCATACTTCTAGAGATAGAAAATTGAGTATTTGGGATGGTAATAGTTATGGTGGCTGTTTGAGATAATCCAGATTTTCCTTGTATGAATGGAGGTTAGAAGAAAAGAAAGTAGAGAAGAGCTTACTTTAGGTACCACCATTCTCACACATGAATTGTGCAATGCTGCTTTTGGGTGTAAAGCATGGTATACATACTTACTAAGCAGTTTAGAAAAGCTCATGATGTATCCAGGGGTTTGGATAGAAGCTACTCATAATGTAGCTACAAATTCCCTATCTGGCCAAAGTTTATGTGGTGGGACAGCTCCTCTCCTTTTTATGTTCAGTTACCAAATGAATTTTTCCAGTTGGTATAAATTGTTCTTAGAAAAGGCCCTGACTGCTATTGGCTGATACAAAAGTCTAAAGAAAAAAAAAAAAAGGTGATCAATAGGGTATTTGGCTTTTTCCTCTCGTCCAAATGTATAGGAAAAGGAAATTTAAGCCTCCTATGTCTTAGTAGAATACTGATGGAATTCTCTTGGATATATATAGCTTGCCTACTGTGGAACTAGATTCAAGAATCAAAAATTAAGTATCTATGCAGTTCAACTTTAGATGTCTTATAGGTATCTCAAGCTAAAATCCATATCTTATCCTAACTTTTCTATTTCTGTTGAGAGCAGTATCATCTTTTTAGTTAACCGAACTCATAACCTGGAAGTCGATCTTAATTTTTTCCTCATTCTCATCCTCAATTTTGAATCACTCACCAATACTTCTTAGTTTTTATCTGTATGGCATCTCTCTGTATCTATTTCCTATTGTCACTGACACAGTCACTATTCCAATTTAGGACCTTGTCACCTCTCACCTGGACTACTGTAGTAGCCTCCTAATTGGCCTTCCTGCTTCCATTTTCTGCCCTTTCCAATCCATTTTCCACACAGCTACCAAATTGATAATCTCAAATCACAGGTTTGACCATGTCATTTCCTTGATCAAAAGACATCAGTTATTCCCCTTTGCCTTTAAGATAAATACAAGCTTCTGTTCGACATTTAAAGCCCTTCAGACTCTGTCACTAACCTGTATTTCCAGACTGACTACTCATTTGTCTCCTTCATTCATTTTACTTTCCAGCTACCTTGTCCACCTACTATTTCCTATACATGACAGTCAATCTTCTGCATTTTTGTCTTTGTGCAGCATCCTGACTATTCCATAAACATGATGTCCCATCAATCAGGTCCACGAATTTTCTCTGGCTGGCTTTTATGCCTGAATTGCTCTCCTTCCTCTGCTCCAACTACTGATCACCTTGTGCCCCAACTAAAATCCCACCTTAAATGGGCAATCTTCTCTAATCCCTCTTAATGTCAGTGCTTTCTCTCTTATCTCCTATTTATTCTTTGGCTCTCTCTATGTCTCTTTCTCTCTCTCTCATATATATATATTTTAATATATTACATATTAATTATACAATAATAAAACATTGACATATCAGTTTATAATATAACAATATTATAATAGATAATTATATTATATCACATAACAATACTATATAGATATGCTAATAATATACCATATTAATATAATATATATGTATGTATGTGTGTGTGAGAGAGACAGAGAGAGAAATTTTTTTGCATGTTATTTTCCTCTTAGCTTGTAAGTTCCACAAGGACAGGGACTATCTTTTGCCTCTTTTTGTACATCCAGTGTTTTGTCAGTGTCTGGAACATAGTAGGCACTTTGCATATGTTTATTGATTATACAAATGACTATAATGCTTTTCCTCCTTACTTCTACCTTTTGGAAACTCTACCTGGATTTACCTCTATGAGGGCCCTTTTTGATTTCCTCAAACTTTAGAGGGTCGCCTCAAAATTACTTTGCATTCATTTTGTATATACAAAAGTTTCCAAAAACCTCAGTGTAGTTTTAAGGTTATGAAACTTAAAATTTATATCTCTGAAAATATTTCCTCTCATTGGGTATAAGATCCTTTAGGGAAAGAATTGTTTCCCTTATTTTATCTCTGTATCCCTAATGTCTAGCTCCCTAAGTAACACATAGTAGGTATATAAAAATTCTAGCAAACTTGAATTGAATAAAGGAATTTTAAAGCAGGAATGTAATCTAGTATATAGACACACACACACACACACACACACACACACACACACACACACACACA
>JAJPUD010000922.1:513187-535490 GCA_023553655.1 Myrmecobius fasciatus
GGAGTAGGCTACTAACTGATCTGTAGGGTGCCTTCTACTGTTGTCTTTTTGCAATGTAATCCTATTTTGGAAAATGCTGAAGGAGGAGAAAATGGGTATAATGAAAAGGATTTTGGTTGTGGAGTCAGAAGATCTGGATTCGGTACTTGTTCAGCAAAAACAAACTTTTATCTATCATTTTTATAAGGTTTTTATCTATAGTTTTATCTAAGGTTTTTATCTATAATTTAGACAAGTCAATTAATCTCTTTACAATGTCGTCTGTAAAGTGCAGTTAGAATTAAGTGACTTGCCCAGGGTCATACAGCCAGTAAGTATTAAGTGTTTGACATCAGATTTTAAACTCAAGTGTTCCTGACATCAGAATTGGTTTATTCACTGCAACATCCATTGGTCACATCTTTTGTAAAATGAAGGGATTGAGCTGGGCAACCTCTATGCTATAAAGTCCTTTGATCATTCAGAATATGAAAGGTACATTTACTGGCAAGATATAGTGCTCCGGATGACATATACTTTTAAATGGCCCCAGAATTCCTCTTGGGTGCCTTTTCAAGTAAAGACAAGTGGGATCCTAAATAATAGCTTGGTTCTGCATGAAATCCTTACTTTCATCTATTCCTCAGTTTTATATGGTACATGGGGAAGAAAAAGCATCAAGATAGATTACTTGACCTTTACCTAACTACTGATCAGAGATAATATAGAAATGGAGACTGCATTTTGATGTTCATGATTTAGTTTTTCAATATGCAAGACTCTAGGAGTTCCTGTTGAATTCAGAGTCCCAGTAGAAATATAACTTGTGAAAATTTTCTTCAAGGAAAAGTTACTAGACCATAGTTTTATTCATCATGCTGACATACCCCATGCAGTGCTTTCTGGGCCATTATTTTATAAGTATTAATTACTCAGCATATGTATGCAATGAAATCTATGAACCAGTAGGCAGGAATGGCATAAGGGTTGTTGATTCAACTAAGAGATGTTTACTGGTTAGATGTTTCTTTTTCAATAGAATATTTTATCTGTATTCTTCTAATGGGATTAAACATGAATAGAATTATAGTAAATTTCTAGCAAGATAATATGTGATTGATTTGATAAGTGTGAGGCTGCCCATTGGCAATGTTAATTGTAGGATGGCCATGGGCATACCTATGAGTATTGAGTTTTTTCTAATATCCCAAGAACCTCTGCTTATATAAGTTCACATGTAGGAGACATTGAATTGGAAAAGGAAGGGTAGGCAGTAAGTAGACTGGGCACAGTTGGGAAATGATTTCTTGACCCAATTTGGATTCTGATCTCTATTGGAAAGAAGAGGAAGACCAGAGTGAGATAGCATGATTTGAAGCTGACTGGGAAATGCCAGGTGAATTTACAGGCAGTCAATGATGCTGAAGCTGGCAGGAAGGAAAGATTGCAGAGGACTAAAACACTCAGTAATTTATTAGCGACTCTGGTATAGAACACAAACAAACAGTTTGACTGAATTTTGCACTTTTCTACCGGGTATTCTATCAATCAATACTAAAGAAACTAGCATAGGCAATAGAAGACAGTATACAAATCATTGCACCAGCTGTTCACGGCTCAGTTAGCCCTGCTCATCTGCACAGAATTAACATGAACATGATCCAGCTTTCATTTAAATCCTTTAATTCATTTCTTGACTAAATTTGCATTCACAAGTTATAGCTATAGCTTTGTGGTGCATTTTCAAAAGTACGTTTCTTTTTTATATTGTGTCTTTAGTCATTTTCAAAAGGTATCAATGATATTTGAATTGAGACCATATTTTGCATTAGCAGTTATTCTATATATGCACTAGTTTGGGAGGATAGAATCATTTTTTAATCATGCCTAACTCTCTTTCTTTCCCCATTAAAAACACATCATATTGTTGTAAATCATGATGCATCATCAAAATGACTGAAGTTGAAGTAAAATGTACAGCCCATTAGAGCAATATCAGTCCAGAGGGATATTTTAGTCCTGATGTAATAAATAATAGTAGATTGTTTCTGTTCTTTCTTACAGTGAATACTGAAGTCTCCTCTCAGGAGCTGGGCTTATAGCTTTGTTTATTTTTCTCTCCACCTTACCATTCAATTCACCATGTAGTGGTTGTATAATACAATAAAAAAAAAAACTAAAAATCTTTCACTGAACAATGTTGTGCTATTATCTGGCTCTTAGAAAGGGGAAAATTGAATGGGAAGAGGTTATTAAAAATGAAGTAAGGCTTTGATATGAGACAGTGATGAGTATTCCTTTATTTTTCAGCCCTGTTTTATGAATATTCTCAAAATCCTCACGGTTTGTACCCTTAGCAGATTGATTTACATGTATGACTCACTTTTCTGAGTTCTGCATGAAATCCTAACTCCTCTTACCTCCTTCAAAAAAGCTTTCCTTTCCTTTTTTAAGGACAGAAATAGCAGGTCTCTATGCTAATCAAATATATTCAGAAAGTCAAAGATGAGAAGCAAATCAAGATCACTCTGACTGTGAATTTCATACCCTACAGAAGCAAAGTTAGGTATTTTATATGTGTGCATATGTGCACATGTGTATGTATTGTGTACACACACTTGCATTTTCAGTCCCCTTTGGAGTGTGTGTGTGTGTGTGTGTGTGTGTGTGTGTGTGTGTGTGTGCTTTTATAAATGTGAATGTCAACTGGAAAAGGGGGCTGAAAGGAAAATTGTAAAAACTAAAAAATGTGAAAAGGGGAAATTTAGAGACATCTCTGCTTCAAATATTCACATTCTCTGTTTGTTCCTACCCTATGGTAAAGCCTTATAAGCTCATGTTGATCTGATTAGCCACAGTGAACACACTGTTCTTTGACTCCAAACATAGTGATGTCATTTTGGCTCTATTTGATCATAAAAGATAATAACACATGAATCACATCATTCCTGTCAGGTAGTTATCTAACTTCTGCCTATAGACTTCCTCTGATTGGAAACTCACTCTTGTCTGAAATAATGAAACATTTGAGGCAAAAGACAAAAAATGTAGCTTTGAAGGATCTCAAAATATATGCTGTACATGCATTAATATGTACTTTCTTCTAGACATCATTATGGAGATCATTGTCCAACAGATTGCTAAATATTGACATTGACATTCATGAGATCTTAAATAAGAAGCTATATGCTGATCTAAGAAGCTTGCCAGTATCATGGAATATATTTTACATACCTCCCCCCCAAAAAAGCTAATATTTTTATTATGAAGCTTGCCAATTGTTTTTATATGTAGACATTCTTCTAATCATATTGAATCATGGGATCACCAAAAAAACTTCAATAAAATCTGAAGCATTATTAAATAGATTGAATTTGTGTATTATTTCAATAGCCTCAATACCATAGATTGCCTCTCTTTGTTCTCTGGTATAGAATTCTCTGGATAGTATTTGATACCAAGAGTTTGGGGCCATCTTGTTTATAATAATATATCATTCCATAAGTGCTCATCCAGAAATATTGATGATATATAGCTTTCTTAATATATATCTCTGGTTCTAGGAAACATTTGATTTTAAGTTCAGATTGATTTGGCATCTACTCTTTCCCCTTTCTCAATTCTTATTTATTTATTTATTTTTGCTTTCCTTGCTCAAATGCTCAATTCTACTCTCTCTAGTGTCACACTCAGTTCTGCCATCTAAGAGCACCATCCCATATTTCTGACTACTTCCTCTTCAATTTCATCAAAACCTGAATAAGCTGTGTTCATATGAAGTGGTAAGTTGCTGATATACAACACAATATTTCCTAAATTGTGTTTCAAAGAACTTGGTGTTCTGGAGAATATGAATAGGAGTTCCAAGAGGGGATTTCTGTCTTCTCAATTTTTTTTTTGCTAAAATATGAAAGATGTAATTATATGTGAATCAAAAAATATTCCTGTGTACAATTTCATCTAAAAATCAGCTTAATTTCTCCCCTGATTCCTTTCTCATTTATACTGTTTTTGTTTTGGCTGTTTAATCATTTCAATTATGTCTCTTTGTGACCCCATCTGGGATTTTCTTGGCAAAGATAATTAAGTGGTTTGCCATTTCTTTCTCCAGCTCATTTTATAGATCAAGAGTTGAGGCAAACAGGTTTAAATGGTTTGCTTAAGGTCACATTGCCAGTAAATATCTGAGGCTGAGTTTGAACTCACAAAGTTGAGTCTCACTAATTCTATCAACCGAGAGAGGATTATCAACCTAGGCTCCCTATTTATCCCTATAGCTATTTATACATAAGATTCCCCAGACTAATATCCTTGGTTTCAATCCTCCACATGTTCAATTGCCAAGTTATATTTGGAAAACACTGAATTAATAGGAGGTACCTTGGTACATGAAAAAATAATGATAAGCTTGAAGTCCCTTAAAGTTTGAATCCTGGTCTTTCTAATTGATCTTGAAGTAATCACTTAAAATATTTTGGCCTCAGTTTCCCAAAGTAAGAAAATTGTTATTTCTTCTAGCTCTAGCTCTGATTATCTTTGTATTTTAAGAAACTTAGAGTCATAGAAATACAGAGTTATAAGGAAACTGACTGACCATTTATCCAACCTATAATTGCAAAATAAACTTCTTTAACAAAACACCTTAAAAATGGTCATGCAGCCTTTCCATTAAATAGAGACCCTGCCTACAGGGCCCCCCATTCTACTTTTGGACAACTGTCTTCCTGCATTATTTTCTTAGTTCTTTATTCTCTAGTACATAATCAATTTTCATAAAGGTTCTATTTAATATTGAAAAACACAGTGCCCTAATCCCAAAGGATAAATCTTAAATGAGAAAATTTCTGGCATAGAACAAAGGAGAGATATTTTTTGTTTCCCCTATCTCAATTGCAGGACATATCTGTCTATTTGTTCCTTACTTGAGATTGGCTGTATTAATATGTCTGACATTCAGAATATGGATAGACTTTGTAGATTACATATACATGACATATTTAATTCTGGAATGGCTTTCTCATATTCTTTAATATGCCTTCAAACTGCCTTTTTCTGTCATTAATTGTCAATGTTATAAGCACAGTGATGAGTTGGAACATGAGCCAGAGGTGGTGACTTCAAACCACTTATGGATAAATGAATGAGTGAAAAGGTACTTTTTAAGCACCTACTTGAGTACCAATCCCTGTACTTAAAGCTAGAAATACATAGGCAAAAGTGAAGATGGGTCTTTCCTTCAGGGAGCTTACATTCTAGTAAAAGAAGAAGTATTTTGGTTTGAAAAGTTATTCAGTTAGTGAATAACCATTTCCAGAGTTGCACTATTTGAAGAAGTAATGGAAATCTTTCCCTCAGATATCCTTTTTACAAGAGATGAGAAAATATTTATTAATTATAGACCAAATTGACTCCTTCCATGCTGCTCCCATCTGCTTCAGATGTTCAGACTGGACCATTTTCAAATGATAGCAGATGTCCCAGTGAGTAAAAATTAATCACTGGAAAGTGTGCCATTACTTAGCTGTCATTTTAGAGTCCTGAATGCCAGCTAAAATACTCTTTTTGGTGACTGCCCCTGAAACGGCAGTTAAACATTATCTTTGTTGAACACAAAAAAAACCCAAAAACTATATAGTTAGTTCCTCCAAAGAATTGCTTGTCCCTTCTCAAAGAATTTTTATTTGATTATGTTATGCTGTTCTGTAAACAACAAATAAGCAAAAAACAAAACAAAAAAACAAAGAATGAAATGTGTTCAGCCCTGAAACTGTTTACTTTTGTAACGTGTCCCAAAAGTCTTAGTGCCTTTTTAAAATTTTCATATCACAAATATATATATATTATAAGCTTATAGAAATCATTTGAAAAGCTAATTATTCTAACTATTAAAAAGATGTGTACTTCTTATGAAAATTAAACATAAGCACCATCTTGTACTATGTATCTCTAGCTGATTTTTGAACTTAATCAAAACCTTCATCGACTGCTTTTTAGTGACTAAGGATCCTATTCTTAAGTTCATCCAAAGAGAGAGATTTTGATGCATGCATAGTACTTTTGAGGTGACTTTACAAGAAAACGATTAATGGAGTCAGATGATGTCACTGAGGTAGCAAAGCAACTGATCTACAGATTTGAGACTATCTTATCCAGAGACTATTGCATATGTGATGAACAATGAGACAGTGCCTTTTCTGGTTAAAATTCAAATTCAAAATTCAAAATAAATAAAAATAAAATAAAAATTCATAATTCCACTGACTAAATAATTGTAAAATAAATTAATGTATAATTGAATTTTGTTATATTTTTATACATTTGCAACATGCATCTGAAAAGCTTATGAAAACTTATAATTGTAAGACTTTTGGAACTCTCTGTATTGAACCTGGCTAACAACACCTGTTAGCATGAACCTATATAGGTCAGTCAATAAAAAAGCTTTTATGAAGAAGGGTATGGTAGGTGCCAGGTATTGTGTTAATATTATAGAAAGAATGAATAATTGTTACAAGGAGTTTGCATATAATGGAGGAAGATGATAAGGACACACAGATACACACATAGATACATATAGAATAAATACGAAGAGAATGTATAAAATTAATACAAAGTAAAGATAAGGTAGTTAGGGAAGGAGGACACTAGTAATTGGTAGGGATTGGGAATGACTTTATCTAGAAGGTGATGAGGAAGCTACATATTGAAGAAAGAGATGAATTTTTTTGAAGTGAAGGTGTAGTTAGTACACACCAGGCATTTTGGTGTTAGGTGCATAGGTACTGAGACGGCAATGACTTATGTGCGGCTGCTCTTGGATACTGGCATTGATGAAAAGATGATTATCAAATGTTAACTTGGTGGTATATAGAAGAACAAAAAAGTGATATTGGGAGTTGAAAAAAATTCTGTGAAGAAAGATTGAGATACCTCAAAACTCTTAATATACTTATATACCATCTTAAAATAGAAGCAAGTCAAGTGCTGTTTGTTTACCTCCATAGTGTTCAAAATTTTTCAATGTAAACAACATTGTCTTTGTTCTTGAGAAGTTATCTCAAGTATAAGTCAAGAGAATGACAAATCTCTCTGTCTCTCTCTTTTTCTCTTCTCTGTCTCTTCATCTCTTTACCTCCCCCCTCTCTTTCTCTCTCCCTCTTAGTCTTTCAGTCTCTCTCATTCTCTCTCTCTGTCTCTGTCTCTCTTCCTCTCACTCTCTCTTTCTATTCCACTCTTCTCTATCATCATGCTGAGTTCAACTCTAGCCTCAGACATTTGCTATTTGTGTGACCTTGGCCAAGTCACTTAACTTTATTTGCCTCAGTTTCCTCATCTATAGAAGGAAATGGCAAACCACTCTGCTATCTTTGCCAAGAAAATCCCAAATGGAACCAGACATGACTCAGCAACAATCCTGTCAAGGGGCACATGATAACTGTCTTCAAGTATTTGAAGGGCTATCATGTAGAAGGATTTAACTTGTTCTGTTTGGCTCTAACAGATGTGTTAAGACTCCAATTTAAACTTGATGTCAGGATAAACTTCCTAACAATTAGAGTTTCCCAGAGTGGAAAGGGCTGCTTTGAGAGGTGATGAGTCCCTGCTCATTAACATCTTCAAGCAAAATGCCGAATGACCACTCGTCTGTTAATGGTATAGTAGGGATTCCTTTCATGCGTAGTCTAGACCAGATGGCAATAATATCCTTTCCAAATCTCAAATTCTGTGATTCATTGGGTTGATATAACCAATCTGGGGGAAATCTTTAAATGGACTCTGCCAATCTTAGAAATCACCAAAGAGGTTTCTTAATCTAGACACAAAGCCTGAAAAACAAGAATTAATATCAATATTATTGTGGTGTTAATAATTAGTATAATTTCAGGTCCATGTCCAAATTAATGTAATAATGAATATCCAACAATCCAATTATTATATCTAATAATAAATATCCAAGTTAATATAAATAATAAGAAATTAATGTTACAAAGCATTGAAAATAGTTAGGAATGTAGTAGAAAGAACACTGGCTTTGGAGTCTAAGGCTTTGGGTTTGAATTTTGGCTATTTTTTGTGACTTTGTAGCCCTCTGTTTCCTTATTCATAAAGTAAGCAGGGTAGAGTAGACAATTTTCAGGTTCCCATCTCTGATCTTATAAGTAGCTATAAAATAAATTGAACTCTAACCTCAGAAAGAACTTGGTAAACTCACTTTTTATTACATTCACTTGTAGATTAACTTCTCAGGACAATTTCTGTTTGTTCGGGGAATTCTATACTTCTTGTGGATATAAGCTTCTGCTTTGTGGGCCTACCATTATGGTTACTTTTATGTAATATGAATACTGAAAAACAATTTATTATATCTTGGGTTAATTTCAAGTAGAACTAAATTAACAGAATATGTTTACAAAAATATTGACTGATCTGTATTGGCATTTTTATGTTTAAAGGATATAAAAGTACTATTATGTAAAATAATATAATCCAGTTCTCAGTTCTCTGATTTACTTTAATAAGAAATGTATACTCTGAAAAAGACATATGTGCTGGGGAAAGTGTACATGTGGTCCATTCTTTATGCCAGGACCAGATTGTTACTAATGTTGTTTTCAAGCATTTTGGCCAATTTTAGATATGACTGCATGAAAGCAACATTAAACAAAAGTACAGTTACATGAGAGCATCTTTCAGACACGGCAGGCACTATTCCAAAAAAACAAAAAATGAAGCAATGACCAAATTGGGTATCAGCAGTTTATTCCTAACAACAGCAAATATTTATTGATGACTTCTCAGTACGTTGCACAACCATATGGATATAGAGTAAATGCTGTTTGTGTACTGTGGATGAGTAGATAATTTCAAAGGAACTGTCAGTGAAGTTCTTTATAAGAATACTTCAGTTTTCAAGAAGATCATGGATTTCATTCTTGTATGTAGTCACTCCACTGTAACAGACTGTGAACCTCCATATATTGCTAAACGTTCTGCATGAGTTAGTAGAGCCAAAACAAATTGATCACATCTGTCTTAGACAGTCAGTCTTTTGGTGATGAATATATAGAGAAACAAACAAACAAAAAAACCCCAACAATACCTAGGAAGCAAAGTTCAGTTAATGTGACAATCAAAGGAGCATTTCCAATAGTCTCTAACTTTTAGAGCATAAGGATGGGGGGGGGAAGAGTGTATGACAAATGGAATTCTGATATGATTATTTTCTCAAATGGGCAATGTATGCAGAAATAATAGATTTTCCCCAAATTGTAAATGTATAACTTTGGATATCTAAGTAGTAAATCCCAGAAATGGATTCAGATTGCCTCATTATGCTTCTCTTCTGGCCTATGCACACATTCTGTGATTCAGGAAGAATTCTTTATTTACCATCTTAGTGCATTTGCAATGGCTATTCACAACTGAGGTGCTCTGTCTAATCACCTTTGCTTCAGTTTCTCTGACTTCCTTGAAGATCCAGCTCAAATTTCATCTTCTATAGGAGGACTTTCCTGTTTTCCTTAGTTACTAAGGCTTTCCCCTTTCAGGTTGCCTTCATTCTACTCAGCCAATATGAGATGCTATTAAAATCATTAGGATCGTACAGTTGGAAGGATATTTTGAATTCTATTTAGTCCAATCCTCTAAATTGAAAATTAAGAAACTGAGCCTCAGAAAATTTAAATGACTTGCTCAAGGTCCTACAAGTTATGTGATGATATATATATATATATATAGCATTCTTTCTACTCTATCACATATTAAATCAGAATTGAAAAGACAGTTTAATTATATTAACTTTATCACATTATTAATGTTAATTTAGTGCCTGACTGCCTTTTGGCTCTTGCCATTTGCATTTCTATTTAATAATTCGATTATGATTTGTTATTAGATCTTAACAGATTAGATCATGTTGCTAGTAGCTACAGGCTCATTCACTGAGACAATTTTCTATGCTCTATCCCATGGCTATAGATTATACCACTAATAATGGTCAGCTTATCATCTACATCACAAGGATTGGATGCATGCTATCCCTATGATTTGATTTTTCTTCATACCAGAGAAGGTCTGAATTATTATGGCATTAAAAGATAAAATATGTTGGTATTATATAATTCATACACACATGCATTTCTGAGTTTCTAAATATTGTTTTATTATCTCCTGGCCTTCATGTGTCATTTGTGGCTTCCACAAAACTCCCCTCAAATTCCCTTTTAGTTTCTTATGACAACCTTAGGTATATCAAAACTTCAATAGGGAAAGTTGTTTTGTGAAAGGGATAATTGCTTATATTATTGGTTGCCATCTGAGTTGACCAAATAAATGTGAATTGCTCCTTATAAATCCTCAGTATTGCTGAAGGAAAAAAAAAACAACAACTTAAGGACTATAACAAGAATTTTATGAAACATACTTATCTTCAGGCTTAAAAAATAAAACAAGTAAGAAAAATTGGAAGAAAAATTAAAAATAAAAAATTATATGATCAAGTAGATTCCTAATTCTTCAATAAGAATCTTAGTTACTATTCCAAAATAAAAATATTTATTCACTTTTTGAATGGTGATTTCACTTTTCTGGTATTTAATTTTTTTTTTTTTTGTAAAAAAAAAAAGTAAGGGATGGATTAGATAATCTTTGAGGTCCCCATTCAGCTCTTATCTTCTGGTTTTATAAATAAATATATAGGGGCAGCTTGATGGCACAGTGGATAGAGCACCAGCCCTGAAGTCAGGAGGATCTGAGTTCAAATCTGGTCTCAGACACTTAACATTTCCTAGCTGTGTGACCTTGGGCAAGTCACTTAACCCCAATTGCCTCAGCAAAAATAAAAAATAAATAAATATAAACCTATGGGGAATTAAGAACTTCTTCCTCATCCAACTAATCCATAGGTCTTCAGATCATCTTTGTCCTCATATCTGATTTGGATTTTTTATTTGCTTTTTTATTTGCTATGACAGGCAAAAGAGAAGGATGATGGGACATGTTTAGCTTGACTAACACACATTGTAAAAAAAAACTGCTGTCATCTGTGAGACAGAGATCAAAAAAAAGATAAAGAAAAAAGAAAAAAAAGTAACAAAAGTAGAAAATGTGAAGAAGAGTGGGAGAGTGAATATATTTTGGATTACTTCCTCGAGTGGAAGTTTAATTTTAAAATAGCAGCATGAGGTTTTGTAGCAAAGAAAGCACAATTTTCTTTTTAAAAAATTATTGATTTTTTTTAACTTAAACTTCTTGGTCTCTCTCCTCTTAGATATGTCTCAAATGTTAGCTTTTTTTTTTGAAAAAGAAAAAAAATAGCCAAACTAATCAAAACATTGGAAAAAATCTGAAAATATGTGCACTCTTTCATACCTTTGACCTCACTGGAGGAGTTTTCTCAGTTGTCTTCTTTGGAGGAGAGAAGGGGATATACCTATATCCATAGGTATATCCCTATATCTATCTATCTACCTATCTATATTGCAAAGGTGAAATCAACATGCTTTAGCAACAGTTTAGATATAGGGATGTGAGAGATAATGAAGAATCTAGAATGACTCCTAGGTTCTGAGCATAAGAGTCTAACAAGATAGTTTTGCTTTCTATAGTAGTAAGGGGGTTTTGTGTGTGTGTGTGTGTGTGTGTGTGTGTGTGTGTGTGTGTAAATGGGGGTGAGGTGGGAAGAGGACAGGGTTAGAGGGAAATATAATAAGTTGGTTTTTTTTTTCCTGAGGCAATTAGGGTTAAGTGACTTGCCCAGGGTCACAACAGCTAGGAAGTATTAAGTGTCTGAAGTCACATTTGAACTCAGATCCTCCTGACTTCAGGGCTAGTGGTCTATCCACTGCACCACCTAGCTGCCCCAAGATAATAAGTTCTGTATCAGAGTTTATTATGCTGATTAATATCCAATTTGAGATATTTGGAAGGCAGTTGGAGATGTGGGTTTGGCCATGAGACAACAAGGAAGATAGAAAGCATTTATTAAGAACTTGATATATGGAAAAGAAGATAGCTAGATGAATAGAATGCAGGATCTGGAGTCAGAAAGCCCCAGGTTCAAATCCAGCTTCAGACAGTTACTAGCTACAGAATCCTTGGAAAGCCCCTTAACTCATGTTTACTTTAATTCATTGGAGAAAAAAATGGCAAACCATTCTAGTATCCTTGCCCAGAAAACCCCATGGTTAGTAAGAGGTCAGAAAATTCACATGTGGGGGTGGAGTGGAGAAGTCTGTAGTTAGAAGAAAAGTTGGAAAGGAAATGAAGCTTTATTGGCTTGGACCAATCCTTGAAGTGGAGGTTTCTGGAAGAAACTCACCATGGGAGGAAGAGGCCAGCAGGTGGGAAAGATGTTCCAGGATGAAAAGGCCCAAGGTATTAAAGAATATTTCTCTCTGTGTGGAAAATAGGGGAGACATGATGATAAAACATAAAGAAAATAAATGAAGTTTTCCACAATTGATGAATGGTCAAAGTATATGAACAGACAATTCTCACATAATGAAATTAAAGCCATCTATAATCATATAAAAATGCTCTAAATCACTATTGATTAGAAAAATGCAAATTAAAACAAGTATGAAGTACCACCTCATACCTCTGATTGGCTAAAATGACAGGAAAAAATGATAAATGTTGGAGGGGATGTGGGAAAACTCGTACACTAATGCAATGTTGGTAGAGTTGCAAAATGATCCAACCATTCTGGAGAACAATTTGGAACAATGCCCAAAGGGCTATAAAAATACCCTTTGATCCAGCAGTGCCACTACTGGGTCTGTATTACAAGGAATTTATAAGGGAGGGAAAGAGACCCACATATGCAAACATGTTTGTAGCAGCTTTTTTTGTGGTAACAAAGAATTGGAAAATGAGCAGATGCTCATCAATTGGGGAATGGCTGAATAAGTTGTGGTATATAGGATATTATTGTTCTATAAAAATGATGAACAAACTGACTTTAGAAAGACCTGGAAAGATTTATGTGAATGGATGCTGAGTGAAACAAGCAGAACCAGGAATACATTGTACACAATAACAGCAAGAATGTGTGATAAGCAGCTATGAAAACCTTGATTCTTCTCAGTGATTCGCTGATTCAAGGCGGTTCCATTAAACTTTGGATAGAAAATGCCATCTGCATCCAGAAGAAAAAAAACAATGGAAATTGAATGTAAATCAACACGTGCTATGTTCACTTCTTTTTTCTGTTTTTTTTTTCCTCTCCTGTGTTTTTCCCTCTTGTTCTGATTTTCCTCTCCCAACATAATTCATAAAGCAATGTGTATCAAAAATATAAATAAAATTAAACTTTAAAAAAGGAATAAAAAAGAAAGTAAACGAAGTTTGACAAAATAGCTTTCTGAATAGAAACTAATTTTTTTTTGTTATTTATACAGGAATTTTTCAGTCATTTCAGTTCTGCTTTGGGGACTGGGGATTCATTCATAATGAAGCAGACGGGGAAAAATGAGTATTTTGTGGTCTTCACTCAGTATTTGCCACACCTCAATAAATGTCTCTGAGAATTGAATGGGCTAAATATCTTAGGCCTAAACCTGCCCTCTGAGATAATGGAAATTTAATAGTTAATATAAAGATTTAAAAATATCAATATATATGTAAAGAAGCATTACTTATAGAAAAGCACAACATGAAACATTTAAAATATTAAAGAAAAGGCATATGAAATGAACTGGGAAAAGGATTGGATTCATTTTAACAAATTTAGTAAGAAGCCATTTAAGCTCTAATGGCAAAAAAGGGAGAATTTCAGCAAGGAATTTATGAATATGTAACAACATAAATATTAGCATATAAATTAAAGGCAAAAGGAGGAAAAATAACATATTGCAATAGCCACCAAAAATCAAAAGGTGATTTAAAGAAAACTTCTGGCAATATGATTTTTGCTTTCAAGCTTTCTCAAATATTTATATATTAATGATATGATTGTCTCTAAAACAAGAATTTTCTGAGAAGTCAAATTAGCCTTAATTAACAGAATCTCAAAATCAAGTAGGAATATGAATTCTGTGCTGATTGAAAGGGAGGAGACTGAAGAATTTTTAAAAATGATTTTAAAGAAGGCAAAAATTCATTTGCATATTTAGGTGCCAGACATCTTGAGAGAATAGAACAGATTTAACTACTGTGCTAACTGAAGTCTATTACCTCTCATAAACAATGGTTATATCTCCATTTTGAGATAATAATTCTTATCTCCTATTAAAATGGCACTAAGGCTTTAAGAAACCATCATTCCTTTTCAAATGCAAACACAATTTTATTTCAGACCATTTATTTTAGTGTCAGAAAAAGTATGTCAAATTAATTTAAAATTAATAATATTAATTGAAAAATAACCTTCCCCAAGATTTTGAAGAAATTCAGATTTGGATTTATAGTCATATGAAAAGGTGCTCCAAATCACTATTGATCAGAGAAATGCAAATCAAGACAACCCTGAGGTACCACTTCACACCTGTCAGATTGGCTAAAATGACAGGAAAAGTTAATGATGAATGTTGGAGGGGATGTGGGAGGGCTGGGACACTGATGCATTGTTGGTGGAGCTGTGAATGGATACAGCCATTCTGGAGAACAATTTGGAGTTATGCTCAAAAAGTTATCAAACTGTGCATACCCTTTGACCCAGCAGCATTTCTATTGGGCTTATATCCCAAAGAAATCATAAAGGAAGGAAAGGGCCCCACATGTGCAAGAATGTTTGTGGCAGCCCTTTTTATAGTGGCTAGAAACTGGAAATTGAATAGATGCCCTTCAATTGGAGAATGGCTGAATAAATTATGGTATATGAATATTATGGAATATTATTGTTCTGTAACAAATGACTCGCAAGATGATTTCAGAGAGGCTTGGAGAGATTTCATGAACTGATGCTGAGTGAAATGAGCAGAACCAGGAGATCATTATACACGGCAACAACAGTACTATATGATGATCAATTCTGATGGACATGGCTCTCTTCAACAATGAAATGTTTCAAACCACCTCCAATTGTTCACTGAAGAAAGCTATATACACCCAGAGAGAGGGATGTGAAATGTGGACCACAACACAACATTCTCATACTCCTTGATTGATGTTTGCTTACATTGTGTTTCCTTTATCTGATATATTTTTTGTGTAGATAAGATTTTTCTTGCAGAACAATGATAAGTTTGGAAATACGTATACATATATTCAATTTGCCAATATTTTAACATAATTAACATGTAGTGGATATCGTGCCATCTAGGGGAAGGGTGGGGAGTTGGGGGGAAAAATTTGTAACAGAAACCTATGTAAGGGTTATTGTTGAAGAATTACCCACACATATGTTATGCAAATAAAATTTTAAAAAATCAACATCCAAAAAAAAAAAAAAGAAAAAACTAAAGGAGACAGATATTAAGTAACTTAAGTAACTTGCACAAGATTACAGCTAGTAAGTGTCTGAGACTGAATTTAATGATTCCCATGGACACAAGACAATAGGTATATATATATAGTATGGCACCCAAATAACAAGTGTATATAAAAACAGATAGGATTGCCGGGGGAATCTAACATGCCAATTGAACTGGAGATTTCAGTTATCTAAAGATATCTTTTGCTCCAAATGTTTTGAGGAAAGGTTCATGAAATAATCCCCTAGTGAAATGACCATTCTATCTCTGTGATCAGTTTTGATCCAGAAAATATTGTCTGGACATGCTCACTAGAGGATTTAGTACCAGCCCAAATCCTGATCATGGGTGAGGAGTGAAGGGGAGGAACTCAAGAAGATGGTCAGAGTTTGTTTATGCAAAATTTTCTCAGCCTTATATACCCTAATAAACTTATATAAATATAGTACACTGAGCATGCACAATATAGCATGTCTCCTATAGGACACTATGAAGGCAAGACTACATAAACAACTTGCGATTTTATGCAGATGTTTCCTTGCCACTTTAGTATAATTCTGCTTTAATTACAGCACAGGTTATCACATCCTCTGACTTCTCAGGAAGGCCGAGATGCCTTTAGGGGTCATGGGGAGCCAAACCAGATACTGTCAGCCAAGTTCCACTGGACTAAAGGTTATACCTTGCCCAGGTTTTCCCACTATCTGTGACCCTCTACAAAATATACTTAGATTTCATTGAACTTTCTGAAGGTTTCTTTAAGATATTTTTAGTGTGTGTGTTTTGGGGGGTGGATGGGATGAGCAGAAGGGAAAAAGAATGAAACATAAAAAAACCAATAAGGAAGGGAGGGGAGAAGGAAGAATTTAAAGGATTCTAAAAAAAGACAGGATAAAAGTCAGTGATTTCAAAAAAGATCACTGAATACATAACTAATCCTCTTTAAGAACAATATTCATTTATGGCAATTACCTTAACTTTGCATAATAATCAAAACTGAAGGGTATTCTGAATAATTTAAAACATATTAACAAAAAATTGGTAGTACATAGATCATTTCCTTTTTTGAGAATTAGGTCTATACTAGCCATTGTCATTCAGTTAATTTCCAGTTTAGGAAGTCTTTAGATGTGATGTACAAAAGGAGCCTCCTCAATTACTGGGTAGCAAATATATTGTTTGCCCTTCTTTCATTTGCATATATGGGTGTATGTGCATGTGTGTGTGCTTTCTGGAAAGATAAGGATAAGATTTTGTAAATTTTAAAAGTACTTGGCCTTAGGATATTTATCCTACTTAAAAAAAAAAAAAAGCCAGAGACCCTAACCAATAGATTAAGCTCAGTAGATATTGTCTTATCTGGTAAATTTCAAATTTGCTATTTATCAACCTATTTTCCCAAATTACAGAATTAGTTTTATAATCAGTGATCTTTTTTGAAATCACTGACTTTTATATTGTTTTTGTTTGTTTGTTTGTTTGTTTTCCATAACCAATACCCCCATCAAAAAAAAAAAATACACAATACATTCCTTCTTTTTAATTTATAAATTTCAGAACTATAAAGTGACACATGTAATAAATCTATTAGCTACTCCCAAAATTAAGTCAAACTCCTTTCTTTTTCCCTTTTCCAACAGGATTAACTTTCCTTGAAAGAAGACAAAACTCTTTCTGTGTCCTAGCTTTCCATAATGTACTTTACTAATCACCTAAGTACGTTAATAAGTCTCAGCCACATGGAGTCTAAGCCTCTAAGATTGATGGCTAAGCCTACACATAAATGACCACACCATGATGACATGCCAAGCTTTCTGTGTCTATCAAAACCAAAAATGAGCATTATTGTATCTTTTTTATATGACTTAGCTATGTTAGGACAAAATGAATCTTTTTGTCAAGTGTTTGATAGCTTCTGAATCAAACCTGAATTAAGAGAAACTTGATGTTATTTTACAAGTCATTCACAATCACTCTAAATTATTTTGTCTGTTTAGGAAATGTACTTGGAGTATTAGTTTTTGGTTAGTATTTTGGATCAAAAGAAAATATATCATTTCAAATTAGTATTATCATTTTTTTTCAAAGCAACAAGGTATGCCTAGAGTATCCACAGTGAGTCCCAGAATTAACCACTAAAGCAGGACTTCTTAATTTTTTTTTCTCCGTTTGTGACCTTTTTAACTTGAGAAATTTTTATGTAACCCAAGGTATATAGGTATATAAAATAGGTATGCAAATTAAAGATTTGCTAAAACAAATAATTTTGTGACAATTAAATTCAGTTATCCATGTGGGGTTATAACCTACAATATATAGAGCTGTTCTGGGTATATCAGGATAACATCAGAATCCACTGGATGTTGTTAATTCTATTAATTATAATTCTGCATTTTAATTTGTATATGTCTTTAAAAGTTATAAATGGTCAATAGAATTGTTGGGGAATGTAAGGGCATTTCATTTGCAATACAATGCAAAAAAAATTAATCTTTTGGAGGAGGAGGGCAGAGTTTTGATTATCTACCAACTTGTAAATAATTCAGAGCTCTCTTCCTTGAAACATACTATCTTCCTATGCCACATGTCTGCCTATATATTTATGAGTAACCAAATTCTCCTCACCACAGACCCTATGTTTCTTCTTTGCATAGAAATAGCACATAATAGATAAAAAGCTGCACTTGAAGTCAAGGAGAACTCCCTTCATATTTCTATTTTTGAATGAATTAATGAAAGACTAAAAATTTTATCAAGAGTTTTCTATGTGCAAACTGCACATAGTTGGGTTGAGTGCTGGGGAATACTAATAGAAAAGTAAGATGGTTCATGCTCTCCAGAATCACATTTAAAAGAAGAAGACAACACATAGGGAAGGTTTCAACTGTGAGTCATTTTTGACTTTATCTTGGGATAACATGGATGTGGGTCTATGCCTAATTTGTGTCTTGTTGTTTTCAGTTTGCCTAGCAGTTTTTGTCAAATAGTGAAACAGTGAATTAATATTGTTATTTATTACTGTGTTCTGTGTACCTAATCTATTCCAGTGATCCCATCACTCTGTTTTTTTAGCCAATACAAATAGTTTTGATGATTATCACTAGATAATATAGTTTCACATTTGACAGCTAATCCATCTTCCTTTACATTCCTTTTTCATTAATTCCCTTGATATTCTTGAAATATTGTTCTTCCAAATGAATCTAATTATTTTTCCCAGTTTTATAAAATAATTTTGGGGTAGTTTGATTGGCATGATAGTGAATCAGTCAACTAATTTAGATAGGATTATCATACCTGCTTTATCAGTAAAATTAAGTGGATTGAATATTGATGATTTCTAAACTCCAAAAATCTTTGTTCCTATGGATGATGACAGCTAAATGAAATTCAATAGGATTCCTTCTCAGATGATTCAGGTCAGTTCCAATGATCTTGTGATGATGAGAGCCATCTACACCCAGAGAGAGGACTGTGGAAACTGAGGATGGACCAAACATGCTTGATTTTCTATCTCATTTTTTTCTTTTTAATCTGATTTTTCTTGTGCAACAAGATAACTATATAAATATGTGTGCCTCTGTTGGATTTAACATATATTTTACCATGTTTAACATATATTGGATTATTTGCCATCTAGGAAAGAGAATAGCGAGAAGGGATGGCGGGGAGAAGAGGGGAATAGAAAAACAAGGTTTCCAAGGGTCAATGTTGAAAAATTATCCTTGCATATGTTTTGAAAATAAAAAAAAATTCAATAAAAAAGATTCCTTATCTGGCATAAATTTAGTAAATCATACGTGTAAGGAAATTTCCCTATAAACAATAACATTTTGAGTAAACGTTTGTCTTGTCTTGCCAGTTTGGAACTAGATCTCCATGTCACTCTTCTCACCAGTTCCCCACACAGAGATCTCCCTTCTCTTCCAGCATTTCTTTATGTATTGTCTTCCCCCACTAGAATGTAAGTTGTTTGAAGGCAAGGACATTCTTACTTGCTTCCATTTGTATCCCCAGTGCTTAGCACAGTTCTTGTTCCTAACCCATAGTAAGCACTAAACAAAGACTTCCTATAAAAAAAAAGGGGGGGGGGGATAGTTAAGACTTGGAGAAAACCAGTAGGCAGAGATGAGCAGAGAAAGTATTCTAGGCCTGAGGAACAGTGAGAGAAAATGCCTGAAAGATAGAGTTTCTTGTCTGATGAACATCAAGGAGCCCAGTGTCTCCCAAGGAGGCTGGGAGAAACTTAAGAGGTGAATGCACAACAGATTGTTTTGTATTTGATCCTGGGGGCAATAGCGAGTCATTGGAATCAATTAAGTAGGGAAGGTGACATGGTTGGACCAGTACTTCAGGACAAACACTTTAATGGCTAAAAAATAGGATGGATTGTCCTGGGAAGAGACATGAGACAGGCAGCGCCACTAGCAGGTTATTATTATAGTACAAATGTGAGGTGATGAGGTTAAGAGGATGGAGGCAATATCAGATGGGAGAAGGGGACATATTTGATGGATATTGTAAAGATAAAATCAACAAGCCTTGGTAACAGATTGGATACAGAGAGAGAGTGAAGAGATCTGGATGACACTAAATTTTGAGCTTGAGAAACTGGAAGGACAGTGGTCTCCTCTACAATAATAGAGAATAAGATGTGGGAATAGTGTAGAAAGAAAGATAATGAGTTTAGTTTCATATTGTTGAGTTAAAATGTCTACTGAACCTCCAGTTTGAGATAACTGAGAGGTTGGAACAAGAAAGGTAAATTTAAGAATCATCAGCATACAGATGTGCTCTTGGATGAAAGAATTAGAAACCCAGGTTATTCCTAGAACCCTGAGGGCTAGCAGAAGCTGCCCTATGGGTAGTAACCAGATAATGAGATTTCAGACAGAATGCATGCTTCAGAAAGTTATTCTACAAAGGGAAAAAGACCTAGATTCATGTAACACACCTATTAGTTTTGTGGCCCCAAGCAAGTCAGTTTAATTCTCAGTACCACTCAGAAACTCTTTAAGACTTTAGATCTTGGGGAAGGTACCAATCTACCTTACTGTAGAAACTTTTTTCATAATAAGATATTTATATCCATGAAGTCACAGCTCTACACCATAATAATGTCAAGACTAGCCTGGTCTACCTTCATGGGGAAGGCAGGCAGGGGAATGAACCTGTTAAAAACAGTGCACTTGAAGGGAGGGAGGCAGAGGAGTGGCCCCACACTTTGAAAGACTATTCTAATATGAAAGGGAAATTCTACAAGAGAGATCACAAGGTCTTCAAGAATTACTAGGTTAACTCAATTTCATTCAATTCAATAAACATTTATTAAGCACCTACTATGTACCAAGCCCTGTGCTAAGTGCTAGGGATACAAACAAAAAACAAAAAACAAAAAACAATTCCTGCTCATGGAGCTTGCAGTCTAATGGGGGAGACCACATGCAAAGGCAAATCAACATGCAAGGCAACATGCAAGGATAAATAGGAAATACTTCAAATTTGAAAGCACTGGAATTAAGAAGGGTTAGTTAGGGAAGATGTCCTATAAAAGGTGGGTTTATAGTTAGGAACTATGAAACTATAAATATAAAAATCAGCAGCACAAGAAACCAAGGGTTTACTCAGGCCAAAGATCATAGTATCTGATTATGGATAAAAAGGTCTTCAAAGACCATCTAATACAAAATATTTATTTTATAGATGAAGGAACTAAGTACTCTGGGAAGTGTTACCCAAGTCACAGCACTAGTAAATTGTCTGCATCAGGATTTGAAAACATACCCTCTGACTCAACCTTCAGTACTTTTTTCTGTATCACTTTGATTACATAAATAAAGAATACAAATTCCTACTCATAATTTATATTGCTCTTAAAAGTTTTCTAATTTGTGACCATTTCTGGAAGAAACTAGAGATTAAGAATCCCTAAACAAAATATGTAATCTTGAAAAAGGTATTCCGAACATCAGTAAGGGGATATTTTAGAATAATATATTTTTCTTCCAACACAATTTCTTTAAGAAAGCTTGATGTCCAAAATTTAATATCCCAAATCTGAATTTCTTCAAAATCTTTTTTTTTATTTTTTTTAATTTTATTTGCATAACATATGTGTGGGTAATTCTTCAACAATAACCCTTACATAGCTTTCCGTTACAAATTTTTCCCCCAACTCCCCACCCCTCCCCTAGATGGCAGGATATCCACTACATGTTAATTATGTTAAAATATTGGCAAATCGAATATATGTATACGTATTTCCAAACTTGTCATTGTTGTGCAAGAAAAATCTTGTCTACACAAACGATATATCAGATAAAGGAAACACAATGTAAGCAAACATCAATCAAGGAGTATGAGAATGTTATGCTGTGGTCCACATTTCACATCCCTCTCTCTGGGTGTATATGGCTTTCTTCAGTGAACAGTTGGTTTGAAACATTTCATTGTTGAAGAGAGCCATGTCCATCAGAATTGATCATCATATAGTACTGTTGTTGCCGTGTATAATGATCTCCTGGTTCTGCTCATTTCACTCAGCATCAGTTCATGTAAGTCTCTCCAGGCCTCTCTGAAATCATCTTGCTGGTCATTTCTTACAGAACAATAATATTCCATAATATTCATATGCCATAATTTATTCAGCCATTCTCCAATTGAAGGACATCTATTCAATTTCCAGTTTCTAGCCACTACAAAAAGGGCTGCCACAAACATTCTTGCACATGTGGGGCCTTTTCCTTCCTTTATGATTTCTTTGGGATATAAGCCCAATAGAAATGCTGCTGGGTCAAAGGGTATGCACAGTTTGATAACTTTTTGAGCATAGCTCCAAATTGTTCTCCAGAATGGCTGTATCCGTTCACAGCTCCACCAACAATGCATCAGTGTCCCAGCCCTCCCACATC
>JAJPUD010000923.1:0-22040 GCA_023553655.1 Myrmecobius fasciatus
CTTTAGGTGAGCATAGCCTTCCTTTGTTTTAAGTCAGTTCTGATCATGATAATTAGAGGACTGTTGAAAAAACTCATCTCTGAAGTTACCTGTTTTAAGAAATTTTATATAATGCCAACATATGCTTAGGGCTTACCATTTTTCTAGATTGTCTGTCTAGAAGACATAGAACCATTTTCTCACAATTTATCTTCTTTTTCTCTCTTCCTAACTCTTGTATATTTTTATTGTGAATATGTGGCTTGGTGCTGCAGTGATGTGGAAGTTAAAAGAATAAGAAAATTACTATTTTCTGTAACTTGTAATTGAAAAAAATTATCTTCAGTCACAGACCATTTATGGTTCAGCTACTTTATAATTTAAGAGCTCTGATATGAAAAATCAATACCACTGAGAAAGCCCAATGTAGTGAGTAGGCAGCTAATAACCCAACAAGAGGCTCCATCTTCTCCTCATCAACTTCCATTTAGTGAAATTACTGAAGAACTTCAGCTCATCTGGAAGAGGTCATTGAGAGGAAAATCTTCATTCTGAGAGCATAAAGTTCTTGATATAAAAGGGACCACTCAGCTGTCCATCATCTCTACTAAGTTCTGCCTTTTTCAATGTTCTTTCTTTGCTAATGATTAGGTCTCAATTAAGAGGTAATATAACGGGGCAGCTAGATGTCTCAGTGGATAGAGCACCAGCCCTGAAGTCAGGAGGATCTGAGTTCAAATCTGGTCTCAGACACTTAACATTCCCTAGCTGTGTGACCCTGGGCAAGTCACTTAATCCAATTGCCTCAGCAAAAAGCAAAAAAAAAAGAAAAGAAAAGAAAAGAAAAGAGGTAATATAACACTTTAAAAAAAATTATCAGTCTCTAATGCATTGTTGGTGGAGTTGTGAAGTGATCCAACCATTCTGGAGAGCAATTTGGAACTATGCCCAAAGGACTATCAAACTGTGCATACCCTTTGACCCATAAGTGTTTCTACTGGGCTTATTTCCCAAACAGATCTTAAAGGAGGGAAAGGGACTCACATGTGCAAAAATGTTTGCAATAGTCCTTTTTGTAGTAACAAGAAACTGGAAACTGAGTAGATGCCCATCAACTGGAGAATGGTTGAACAAGTTATGGTATATGAATGTAAAATATTATTATTCTATAAGAAATAATGAAAAGGTTGATTTCAGAAAAGCCTGAAAAGACTTACATGAACTGATGCTGAGTGAAGTGAGCAGAACCAAGAGAACATTATACACAGCAACAAGAAGATTATATCATGATCAACTGGGATGCACATAGCTCTTCTTTACAATCCAATGATCCAGGACAATTTCAGTAGATTTGGAATGGAAAATGCCATTCACATCCAGAGGGAGAAATATGGAGATTAAATGTGGATTGAAGCATATTATTTTCACTTTTTTTGTTTGCTTGCTTTTTCTTTCTCATTGTCATTCTGATTTTTCTTGCACAATGACACATTTGGAAATATGTTTAAAATGATTGTACAGATATAAACTACATCAGATTACTTGTGTCTTGGGGAGGGGACAAGTCAGGGAGGGAGGGAAAAAAATTTAAAACTCAAAATCTTACAAAAATGAATGGTGAGAACTATCTTTACATATAATTGGAAAAATAAAACACCACTGAGAAAATAAAATAAAGTAAAATTTGTCAGTCTCTATTTCTCTGTCAATGTGCATTTATTAGTTTGCCAGGTCCTATATTAGGTAGTTTCTGCCCTAACAGAGCTTGTGTTCTTTTGGAGGAAACAACTGGTATTCATGTAAGTCTACACAGAATGTATTCAAAGTAAACAAAAGATCTGTAATTAAGAGCTGGATTTAGAAGCCCCAAGAAGCAGGAGACTGGAAACCTTAAATATGAGGTCTTTGATTTAGAAGAATTTCTTCCTCAAAAATCTAGTAGTATAACTTGATGGGACAGGGGAAAGAACAGGGAATTAACATGAGAAGATCTCCAAAAGAAAAAAAAACTAAAAGAAATAATTAAGTGGGTAGGAATAGGAAGAATTTCAAGAACTAAGGAACAAAAGAAAGACATAGCATTTCAAAAAAAAAAAAGAAAGAAGAAAAAGGCAATGACAACCTCATATTCCAGCTCTGCCATTATCACTTGTGTGACCTTGAGTAAATCACTAAAATTAATCTGTAAAATGTAAATAATATTATTTGCACCATCTGTCTCATAAGTTTGTGGTGAAGATAAAATTAAGTAATTCATGTGGAATGCATATTATGGTAGTGTATAACTGGCTATCTGTTATCTGAATCAGTGACATAGGACTAAATGCTGCCTTTAATATAGTAATAAAAAGATGCATGAGTTATTCACAAGCACAGTTTTACCACACTTGAGAATCACATTTTCTGTTTTCAATAAACAAAGTTCTCTATTCTGAGATAATCTAGAAAATCTCTTGCCTTAGGTAGAAAAAAATATTTTTGAGAGGGGGGGGTCTAGATTTGTGACTTCCTTGTCATAGATGACTTATGTAGAGAATTCTTGATGAGAAAGGCCCCTCTCTTAGTGATGGCTGGAAGCTTCTCCACAACTTAAAGTCTTAGAAAGTGGCCTGGAAACTGAGAAGTCAGATTTGCTCAGGATCACATGGCCAGGATATTCAAAGACAGGACCTGAATCCAGATCTTCCTGGCTTCCAACTTTCTGTGTGTGACACTACACACACTCTCCTTAGGTAAAATAAATATATAAAATTGTGAACTAATATGTACTTCTCCCCTTCCTGCCCCAAACTGAGCTCCCTGCCTCTAGCCTCTAGTCAAAACTGATGAGAAATTCTAAATTCAGTAAATGGGGATCATATACATAATACAAAGAAGTAAGTGGATTTTATCTTTGGTTTCATTCCATCTTCATCAGTGACATTTACTACACCCAGGGTCCTCCCACCTCTTCAAAGGAGGGGAATACCGTTGTCTTAGGATGGCTCTTGTTGGAGGTCATGCCTGTTCTTTGTAATTTGGCAGAACTTACTTTTGAATCTTTTGTTCTCAAGTTCTTTAGACTTGAAGTTATTTGGGATAGAAGTTAATGCTTTCAGATAAGTTAAGAGATAGCACCATGGAGAGAGCACTGGACCTAGAGTTAGGAAGAGGAGAGCCCAAATTCTGCCTCAAACAAATATTAGCTGTATAATCCTGGGCAATTCACTTGATGTCTCTCAATCTCATTTTTCAGTAAAATGAAGACAATAATTGCATCTACCACCCACACACACACATACACCTGCCTTGAATCTTGGAAAGATAAAAGAAGAATTTATTTGTGAAATATTTTGCAAAATTTATGGCAGGTAAGTGGCACAGTGGATAGAGTGCCTGATCTGGAGTCAAGAAGATTCATCTTCTTGAGCTCAAATCCAAACTCAAACATTTACTAGCTGTGTGATTGCGGCCATGTCTCTTAATCCTAACTGCCTCAGTTTCTTCATCTGTAAAATGAGCTGGAGAGGGAAATGACAAACCTCTTCAGTATTTTTGATAAGAAAACCCCAAATGCGGTCATAAAGTGTTGGACATGACTGAAAAACAACTGAACAAACAAAAAGCAAAATTGAAAGCACTATAAAAAGGCTTAACTATTATTATCAAATAGTGAAAATGAATGTACATGTTCCAGTGCCAGCTACTCAATCCTATTTAAACAGAACATGTCAAATAACTAAGAATACTCCATATGTCTATTCAAAATATTCCTGCTCCCTGAAGTTGCCCTGGTCTGTTTCATCTCTAACAAGCTAGGTCCTCCCCTTGGATATCTGGCTTAAAGCTAACTTTTCCAAAACATTTTCCTAATTTTTCGCATCTTGTACTTATTGTTCCCTTCTTCTACATTCCTTTGGCAGCAGGATAATGTAGCATGCTCAACAAAGCAAATAAAGCACTGCCTTTTTTCTTTAATCTTCTTGTACTTTTAAAAAATGTTTCTTGTTATATGTTTCTTTCTCTTCTCAATTAGACTGTGGACTTCACAAAAACAAAGATAAAATAATAGAATGTCAGAGGTGGAAAGTAAAACTTGAATATTAGAGATGCTAAACTAATTATTTGGGTAGCCCAGACTTAAAGCAGATTTCCCAAAGTTCCTAAACCAGAGCTCTTCCAATTATCCCACACTGCTTCCCTCATCATTTTCTTTTGGCATCAACTGTATCAATTACGATGATGTTCATGTAACTCTCATCAAATAACTTATACAAATTCAATTTTAATGACTAAATAACATTATGTAAATCTTTTTAATAAACTTTTTACAAATTTACCCTTTATAACCACAATTTAAACATAAAATTTCCATATTTAGGTAGTTAATTGAATAGTTTGGAAGATACTAGTGGGAGGGTGGAGAGGAGTATGAAAAGGGCATTGTAAATATGACAACCCATACCAAATTGAAGAAGACAATAATGACCACAAAACAACTTTGCATTGAGGAAATTCTGTAATAATTCACTTGCTACAATAATAATCTTACCAGTTTAAGGTATCCCTCAGCATCTAGTATTAAATTCTCTGGCTTTAAATCCCTGTAGATAATACCCAGGCGATGCAAATAATCAAATGCTTCTGTCACACAGGCAACACAGAACTTAGAAGTGGATTCATCAAAGCTGCCCCTGCAATCAAAATAATTTTTATAGTTGATACTTCCTGATCTACAAGAGCTATTCAAGAGATAAGCAATCAACCAATCTGAGAATAAACAGTTCTTAAAAGAGCCACAAACTTTTAACAATTGAATGAAAAAATGATACAAATCACTGATGCATGAGAAAAATGTCATTAAAATAACTTTGAGATTTTTCTTTACTACCAGCAAATTGATAGAGATGACAAAAAGATTGTTACCATCTTTAAGTGTTATATTTACAGCAAATCACTGTACAAAATACAGCAAAAACACTGTTGGTAGAGCTATTAATTAGCCTAATCATTCTGGAAAATAATTTGGAATAATGTTTAAAAAAGTGATTAGCACTTATATCCATGACCTAAAAATCCAATTTCTAGGTATATATTACAAGAAGGTTAAAGCAGAAAGAGTGGTGCCAAATACACAAGAATACTGATAGCAGCACTGCTTATGGTTGCAAAGAAACCTACTCCTCTATTCTATCTCAGTCATACAAAAAGATGGTCATACCCATGATCTTTCCATTGCCCGAAATGGACTACTTCCATGTTCATGAACTCTAAAATTCTTTTATCTGACTATTATTTTTTTATGAGAAAGGCATAGAAATCTGCACTCAGTTTGGGGCTAATTTTAGTTTAGTTCACAATGTTATGTATTTATCTTACCTAAGGAGAGAAGCTTTCCATCTTTCCCACTTTCTTTTAATCCCAAATCCAAACCCCACTCTTCATCAATATAACCTCCAAACCTGTTGACTTCTCCTTTGCAACATTTCTCCAATACAGCCCCCTCTCTCCTCTGACACTTCTACTCTAATGCAAGCCCCCATCACCTCAAGTCTCTTTCCCATTCCAATTCACCCTCTCCCACCAAAGTTCAGGTCTGATCATGTCACTTTTCTCTTTAATAAACTTTAGTAGTTCCCTATTGCCTCCTCTTTATTTGACATTCACAACCCTTCATAGATTCTTACCTTTCCAGTCTTTTTCCCTGCCTGATATAAAAAAGGACAGAAGACAGATGGGGACACCCCCTTCAACCCAGTGGCACAGAGTTCCCACTAGCAATACTCCATCCCTCTGCTCCAGACGTTTTTTCAGGTGTTCCTTATATCTGGAATGCTCACCCTCTTCTCTGCCTAATATTTTCCCTGACTTCCTTTAAGTCCCAATTAAAATCCCTTATTTTATAAAAAGTTTTTTCCCAATCCCTCTTCATCTAAGGTCAGCCCTCTGTTTATTGTTTCCTATCTATATTGGATTGTAGCTGATCAATACATATTTATTTGCATATTGTCTCTACCTTTAGACTGTGAGCCTCATGAGGGCAGGGACTGTCTTTGGCCTTTTATTGAACCCCTGGCACTTAGCACAATGCTTGGAACATAAGAACTTGGTAAATGTTTATTAGACTAACTATAAATGATGAGAGGTCTCTGGGCTTGCCTCTTTCCAATCATAGTCTTTCCCTTCACAATGTCCCCTTCAACACTGGAATTTGTTTACAATTCCCTCACTTACACTGCTCTCTCTAGTAAGCTTCCTTCTCTCTCTCCCTGATCCTGCCTATTTCTTACCTGAGTTTAATGTATTTCTCAACCACACTTTGTGTGTGTGTGTGTGTGTGTGTGTGTGTGTGTGTGTTCTACCTTCCTTTGTCCAATTCCAATAAAATGAGGTTCATGGGACATGTTTCCCCTCCTAACACTCATTCTTCCACATTTGTGCTCTCTTCATGTATCCCTTCCCAGCAGTCTCATTTCCTTTCTCTTTTCTTCTCCAAAGATCATCAAAAATAGAATAAAACCACACTCACACTTTAAGTCAGCCTAAACTTTCTCTAGAAGAAAGTAGTGCTATCTGAGAGCCCATTCTGTTTGTAAACAATTCAACCTCATGTGATGATCCAATTGATAAAATTTGTGTATCTATGTTTCTTTTGTCTCTTGAATTTACATTTCAAAGGATTCTTCCTGGTGCATTTTTAGAACTTCCTAGAGGTGTTTGCAAAGGAACAGAGTTCCTCTACGTGCCAACAAACCACAATCTTCCCAGCTTTAATATTTATAAACTCAAGCAGAGTAACAAACCATAAGAATCTCCTTAGTGACTCCCCTTACTCACAAATTAAACCAGAGTTGGAAAAGCTAGCTACGCCTGCATCCTGAAGAGGGGTGGGGAGGGTCATCTAAGGTAAAACATTAAGATTTTTTTCAATTTTGCAAACTTCCCAAATGATATGAATCTAGACCTTGTGATTCCCCCTGAGCATTGAGGGTTTTTTTAAGTTTTATCAAAAGTGGTATTGGTGACAAAAGTTGGGAAGCAAGGAGATTTTTGAAACAAGATCACTCCACTGTTGTTCTATGCCAGATTCTTGAGCAGTGCTAGAGGGGGTGCTCTGAAGCAGGGAAAATGACAAAGCCATTACAATTACTAAATAACAAGCTCCCCAACTGAGAATAATGGCACCAAAGGGATGGTGTCATTATTCTCAGCTGGGGAGCTTGTTATTCATTCAGTCCTGACTGACTTTTCCTGACTCCTGGACCAGGCTCTTCTATGCTTCATTATCTCTTCATATCTAAGTTTATGTTCATCTTTTCCAAGGCATTATCTATCCATCTCATCCTCTGCTATCCTCCTTTCCTTTTTATTTTTTAATCTTTCTCATCAGGGTCTTTCCCAGTGAATCCACTCAAAAGTAGCTAGACTTCTGGTAAACACCATCCTTCTCTCCTCCTTCTCCCAGGCCCTCATCACTTCATACATCAACAGCTGCTGGTGGATGTGCCTGCTTTCAGTCTCCTTTCACTCATGTCCATTCTCCATTCAGTTGCCAACATGATTTTCCAAAAGCTCAGGTCTGATCATGCTACTTCCCTACTTAATAAAGTCCAGTGACTCCTCATCATCTCCAAGATTAAATACAAAATGCTATATTTGGAATTCTAAAAACCTTCATGACTTGCTCTTACCCCCATATTTCCAGTCTTCTTACACCTTACTCCTCTCACCCCATGTACTCTGAGATTCAGTCATCCTGAGTTTGTTATTCTTCACACAGCACTTCATCTCTCAACTCCAGAAATTTTCACTGATGGAATGTGAAATTTCTTCTGTCTTTTGCCCTCTCTAAAAGAAGCAGCTTCCTTTAAGTCTCAACCCAAATTCCACTTACTACAAGAAATCTTTCCCAAACCCCCTTAGTATTCATGTCTTCCCACTACTGATTATCCACTTTATCATGTATAAGTACTTTTGCAGGCAGTTGTTTATACTATACCCCCCCCATTAGACTACAAACACCTTGCTAGTAAGGACTAGTTTTTGTTTTTCTTTGTAATCCCAACATTTAACACAATGCCTGGCACATAGCAGGTGATTAAATGGCAGCTGCCTGCCTTTCTGGCTGGCAAACTAAATACCTAGAACTGGAAACTTTGTCACCCCAAAAGGGGGTGCATTCTGTGGCCTCCAAAGTCCCTATCAGTTCTAATTCAGTGGTTCTATGATGCTGTGTTTTACACCTGGTTTTAAAACTTGCTTTTCCCACTATTACTACATCCCTTGCTAATCCCATCAGTCTCCATGGATTTAATTACCATGGCTGTACTGACGATTCTCAAATCTATCCTGCTTTAATCTCTCAGCTGATTTCCATTCTTGCTCCTCCAGTTGCCTTTTAGATATCTTGAACTGGCTGTCCAGTAGACATATTAACTCACCAGATCCAAAACAGAATTCATTATCTTTTCCCCTATTTCTACCCTCCCTGTTACTGTAGAAGCTCTCACCATCCTCCCAGTTCTTCAGAATCAACCTAGGAATCATCCTGAACTCTTCAGTCCCTCTCACCTCCCTCACCACCCCTGTCCAATATGTTGCTAAAGTCTGTACATTCCACCTTTGCAACACCTCCTCTCTCTTGGGACACTGCCACCACTAGTACAGGTCCTCCTCCCTTCACTCCTTGATTACTGCAGTAGCTGCTGGTGAATCTGCCTGTCTCAAATCTCTTCTCACTCCAATTCATTCTTCATTCAGCCAGGAAGATAATTTTTTTTTTCTCATTGCAGGTTCGCTTGGTCACCCTGACATCTCTCCTCAGTGGCTTCCTATCACCTCCAGGATCAAATACAAACTGCTCTCTTGGTATTCAAAGTCCTTCACTAGCCTGCCTCCTTTTTCCTCCCCACCATACACTCCGGTGACACTTGCCTGGCTGTTCCACAAACAGGGCATTCCATCTCTTGGCTCCAGGAATTTTCTCAGGTGGTCTCTTATTCCTGGATTCTTTAACTCCAACTACTGATCTCTTTGGCTTCCCTAAGTTCCAATTAAAACCCTGTCTTTTATAGGAAGCCTCTTAATTCTAGTGCCTTCCTTCTGTTAATTCTTTTCTATCTATTCTGTATAAAGGTTGGCTGTACTCATTTATTTGCTGGCTGTCTTTTCTATGAGATTGTAAGTTTCTTGAGGGTGGGAATTATTCTTTGCCTCTTTTTTTTTCCCTAATGCTTAGTGCAGTGCCTAGTACATAATAGATGTTTAATAAAAACTGATTGATTGATTTTGCATATACCCCCAGACAACTCAAGCTGAGGTATCTTTCTTTTTATTTTGCTTTGACTGCTACCAGCTTTTCCTAGTCCCTTTCTACACATGTTCTTTTTTTCTCTTATAGGACCTCTTCCCTTTTTTATTGTGCAAAATAGCTATCTGAAGAACAAATCTCTATGTGTACATATGTGTAAATAGATTTAAATTTAATCAATTGAAACTTTGTAATTACCTGTCTCTTAGGATACTCCACAGTTCCCCACCTAAGCAGGCTTCCAATAGCATATAGACATACTTTCTGTCCTTGAAAGTACGATAAAATCTGTGAAGACAGACAACATAATCATAAACATAAATTTTGAACTATCTAATCTTAAAACTGACTAACCATACCATCAATTACATGTCTGGGCATTATCACTGAAAGTGAATATATATATATATATGTATATATATATAAATGGAGTATACACAGTGTATCTAAGTCCATATCAATATCATCTGCAGATGACGATAAGACCTCTAGACTCCCCATCTATTTCCAGAGTTCAGTTCTCTTTTTGTATTTGTCTGCTGCATATTCCTATCCACATGTCCCAGAGATACCTCAAATTCAAAAAGTCCAAAGATTAACTCTTCATCTTTCTCCTTAAACATATTACTTTCCAATTCTATATCTCCCAAAATTGAAATCTCAGGTTAATTTCTGACTGTTCCCCTCTTCTTACTCCCATATTTAAGAAGTTGAGTTGTATTGATCCTATATCCACAATATCTCTTTTATCAGTCCCCTCCTCTTCATTTATACACCCTTATCTTCTCTCAGCTTGACTTCTGCCATCATCTCCCAACTGGTCTCCCTCTTTCTGGTCTTTCCTCTCGCTAAATAGTGCAGAAATATCAAACAAGGTTATTGTATGGATAAAATGAAATAACATTTGGCAATTGCTTTACAAATCTTAAAGGACAACATAAATGCTAGCTATTTTATTTTAAATCCTCAAGTTCCCCAAGGATAGGAGCTATTATACTTCTTATATTAAACATGATTACATACATACAACAGGTGCTTAATAAACAGTTATTAAACTGAATTGGGCAGGAAAGACCCCAAACATCCCTAAATAGGATGCATGTAGTTGATTTCCTAGGATAACTCAAATGCCCCCACAATGAAAATGCTACATATTCTTTACTCTGATGTATATAGAGAAAAGCACTATAGTCTAAAATTTATTTGTTATTCAGAAAATATGTGAACTATGGGACGGGTTGCAGATTTATTATAGGATAAGTAGGCTTAGATCACTCATTTCACTTATCAAATCACATAATAATGAATACTGTGGTCCTGAGTGAATATAATTGGTGAGATAATTTAATTCCTAAACCATGAGAATAGGTAGAAAGAAAAGGGTCCAAAACAAGTATAGTTTTCCTGATATAATCCTAAATAGGATATGTATACTTGCTTCATAATCTAGTTTAGGACCACATCAGTCAAATCTAACAGCTCTCTTCAGGGTAATAAACAATCTCTTAACTGTGAAATTCAATAACCTCTTCTCAGCCTTCTATCTCTATAGCTTCTAGGACTGCTGAACTTTCCCTTACCTACTTCTACTCCCATCCTGAAATCTTTTCCCTTGGCCTTCATAATACTACTCTCTAATCTTGATCTCCCACTTGACCAATTTGTTCTTTGTTTTCTTTTACTGAAGTAACGTCCTTCTAACTAAATATCACTAAATGTGAGTTCCCCTAATCCTTGTCCTGGATCCCTCTTCCTTCTCCCTTTCTCTGCTACTTCCCTTGGTAGTTTTCACAGTCTCACAAAGGTTTGATCATTTCTATGTGGATGATTCTCAAATCAATAAATCTAGCTGTAATTTTGATCTCAAATTTTAGTCATGTATTTCCAAATATTTGGGCATTTTCCACCTGAATATCCTGTAAGAATATCCAACTAAACATGAAAATGAAATTCATTAGAATTTCCCCAAAGCCATCCTTCCTCCAAATCTCCCCAATTCTGCTAAGGGCACCACCATCCTTCCTGTAGCCTAGGAAATATCACACATTGAGTCATTCTTCACTCTTCCTTTTTATTTTCCCCAATATCTTGTTAGTTGGTGAGTGTATATCTTAGCTTTTCCTTAGCTTTCTCTTCTCCCTGGTCACACTGCAATTTCCTTTGTTCAGGCTCTCAACTGTCACCTAGGTTACTGTTATAGTTGTCTAATTGATCTCCTTGCTTCTGCTCCTTCACTTCCTCAATTCAGATTCCACATAGACAACAAATTGATATTCCTAAAACATTTGATTTTATAATTCTTCTTTCAGTCAATCCACAAAATCTTTAGTGGCTAATCACTATTCCGCTTTAGCCATTGAAAATAAAGGTCTAAAGAAAAACAGTTTAAAATTCTTAATGTTTACTTACTTTACAATAAATGGAGAGCACATCTCTTCCAGGATCTTCTTTTCTGAATATATATGCTCCTGTTGCTTAGTATCAACAATGTGCTTCTTCCTTATACACTTCATAGCAAATGCCACATTTTCATTTTTCACTTTAACCTAGAGAAGAAAAAAAATTTGTTAAATCCTTCAATGATATAAGAAATGAGGAAGGTTGGTAATATACACCAAGGGAAATTCTAACCTGTTTGAGATTTATTTATTCATTAAAGTTAAACTGCATATGAGATTTTGGAATTCTTAGCTCACTGAGAATTTAGTATATAGATTTCCTTTCATTGTTTGCAAAATTAGGTATGTACTGATCTTTGACTCTGAAATTTCTACATAAAAATAAAAATTAACTCTGGCTTAATATTTAACCTACAGAAGAGCAACAAAGATGCCAAGGAACTTGGGATGTTACCTAGGGAACTAGAAGAAAAGACTCGGAAGGGGGGGGGGACGGGGCAGGGCATGAGAGCCATTTTCTAGTAGCTGAAAGATTGTCATGTGAAAAGATGTATATTTAGGTTCACTGTGAGGGAAAACTTCACACTTAAATCTGTCCAAAGTGGAATGATCTGTTTTAGGAAGCAATGAATTTCCACTCACTAGAGATCTTCCAGCAAGGCTGGGTATAGTTGTAAACTGATTTCTTCTTAAGGGAGGTACTAGACTATAATGTCCATACAATCTTTTTCAACTGTGAGATCCCATGATTTTTTGAAACCCCATCTTGACCTGTTTGTGTGATGTGAGAGCTCTGAACCAAAAAACAAAAGAACTGTTTCAATTTCGTAAGCCTACAGCTTCAAATTAAAATACTAACTCAATCTAGATGGTTATTTTCAGAATTTCCTTTAAAAGCAAAAATTTAAATGGTTGCATGTATATGACTGAAAGCACATGTCTATGACAGGCTGAGAAACTCACACTCAAGCTATATGTGATGGACAAATTAGAACTGCAGAAGTGTTGAATGTTACCACCCAGCATAACTGATGCTGAATCACTAACCCAGCGAGGAGGAGGGGAGAAGGGGGAGGGGGGAGAGGAGATGATCACTTTCCGGTGGCCAAATCTGTTCTTTTTATAGCTTAGATAAAATAACACCGCAATCGTGATAAATCACTCTAAAACCTGATATAAGGCAACATTCTAAAAATAATTCTTTTAAATAAGAAACAGAATGTTTGCCAGCTGAACAGAGCTGAAGAGTTCTGAATAGTGTGGGAGCTACTAGCAAGGGATTTTACTAGTATTCTTCCATAATTGTTAGAATTAAGGGTTGTAACAGACAGCGATTGTCAGCTTAGTTCCCTCTGGACACTATTGTTTAGAAAATGGTTCACTGGCAAAACCACTAGGGGTTCTGTCATTCTAAAGCCATCTGACCTCAGTAGGGTCACAGTTTCACATTCTAGTATATTCTTAGAAAACTTAACCTGGTCACATCACTGTTGGCTCTTCACACAACTGTTATAAAAAGCCAAGAAGTGATGCAATTGAAGTCAACTGAAGTTAGACCCTAAGCTCCCTGTTTTTCATCTTAGGATGGAAAACAATATGAATACTCCTCAAGCTGTCTTTATAGTTAGAAAGAAGAAAGGAAAGAAGGAATGAAGGAAAGGAAGGAAGGAAAAGAAGGAGGAAGGGAGGGGGGAAGGGAGGAAAGGAGGGAGGAAAGAAGGGAGGAAAGGAGGGAGGAAAGGAGGAAGAAAAGAAGAAAGGAAGGAAGGAATATGGGAAGGAGGGAGGAAGAAAGGAATATATATATGTGTGTATAATATTATGTATAATAATATATGTAATGGATATGTATATATGTCACTTCACTACAAAATAAGTTTTTTAAGCCTAGGGCTAATGAAATATTCCCTAAAGTCCATGTGTTCCCCTCCTTTGTGGCTTTAGGAAATTTATTTTAAATGAAAATTTATGAATTCAATCTCAATCAGTCCCAGTTCACAGTTAGGAAAATTCCTAACAGTTAGGGAAGAGGCTGGACTTTTAAAGTAAGTTTACATTTATATTTGTAATTAACCCCTAGCCTTTCTGTGGTTGAAGCAAAATTCAGGTTACTGGAAATGTTTGGGTAATAAAACAGTAGATTATATTATAGTGTCTGGATAAACAGCCATTGGGAAGGAAAACTGGGGAAAGACAGGCTTTTTCTTGAGCCTGCCCTCAATCCCTGAATAGGTTGGTACCTTGGTGTCATCAGCCACAATCTTCTGCTCTGAGATGCCTGTGGAGCTGATGGCCCTTCTTGATTGCTCCCTTCTTTGCCACAGCTCAGTCCTACCTTCTCTTTTCCCATTTGGCTGCTTGCCCTGGAACTTCTGGTTCTTGGCACTGCTCTGCAGCTCCATTCCTTGCTCTCTACTTCCAGCCTTCAGAACTTCGATTTATTTCTGAAATAACTCCTTCCATTTTACATAAATTGATTGGAACATGGTCAAACCTCTCATGCAATAGCCTTATCTTTGGAGGACTGTGACAAAAAGTACTCACACCTGTGATCCACTGCAACAACAGCCTAAAGATATTGCAGAGATCAAAAGAACAACCAAACTTCTGGCCCTGGTATGCCCAGCTGTACCAGCATAAATGGATTGTCAGCTTTGATTTTTAACAAATTTGCAATCTGTTTAATCTACTAGCAGAAAACTACAAACAACAACCTGGGATTCAATACCTGTATACACTTTTGGCCACTCATGCAAATTGTACAGAAACATCCAGGTTAGAGTCAAATTGACACACTTGGTATCAGTATGACAGCAACAAATAAAGATGCAAGTTGTAAAGGTTTACTGGCACTAATCTTAAATACACAGAACCATTTAAAGATACTTTTCTTTATACACACTAGACACAAGCCTGATACTTCTCAGTACTGTATGTGGCTGTCTTTGCTGTCACAGTGGACAACACAAGAAATTTGGCCTTTCAGCTTCTGAAATGGACCCAGAGAAATTTGATTTTGAGGATTTCCTGGTATCAAAGGAGTGGAAGAAGTAATTAAGACAAAAACTGAGAAAGAGAACAACCATTTTCTCAATGTGTAAGTGGGATATGTCCAAAGGAATATATAATTCACCAACATTCAATCGTTCTGGGAAAGATTTAGAAGATTCCATTTTCTGTGGCTAATAATCTCAGAAAACTTCTCAAAAACCTGTTAGTGAATGGCATCATCATCAGAGAATCCAATATCCTATATATATATATATATACATATATATATTTCCCCCCCCCATAATCATGATACTAAAGAAAAATGGAAAAATGCATTTGTGTATTGACTATGACATTTTGAATGAAAGAAGCAAAATGACTCATTGTACACATACCAAAAATTCAAGATGTCATAGACTTTGAGGCAACCACTAGTTTTTGGATTGGGCCTGCTCAGTGGCTCTATTAAGAGATCCCAATGACAGAGACAAAGCACAAGCAGAGAGAAGCAGAAGACTGCCTTCATCTGCCCATTTGATTTTACTAGTTTAAGCACATGTCTCAAGGCATCTTGGGAGTATTTGCTACTTTCCAAAGACTGACAAAAAATAGGTTAGAGTCATGAACTCCGTAAGGATTGGTATACCTTGATGACCTCATTCTCTTTTGGAAGACCTTGGAAGAACAAACACAAAAACATATGGAAGTTTTGGATTGGCTTAAGAAAAAAAATAACTTAAAACGTTACAGTAAGTGAAGGATGGTTATATGAAAACAGTTACATATGTCATCAGAGGTCTATTACCCCCTTTACAAGTTGGAGTTCCTCACACTGAAATAGGCAATCACTGAGAAATTTAAAGACTAAGTATATGGAGTGAAGTTATAAGTTTGGGCTGACAACTGACATATTCTGATGAATGCCAAGACGGATGCTGTTTTTAGCCAACTCTGAGTTCAGCATATTTCAACAGCCAAGAAAGACTAATGCAGATATGGATGCCTTCCCTGGAAGACTACATGGCACCAAAAGTGGGGTCATACCTGAAAAAGAAGGATAACCCAGAAGCCAGAATACAAACAGAGAGCGATCCTGCTGGATGGTTGGAATGCCTCCAATCCGAATGCCAGAAGCAGATGGGCACTTCCCTCACTGAGCCAATGCTCTTTTCCTCACCTATCTACGGATGCCTGATGGAGATCAGAAGGCTACAAAGGACTGTGTGAATTAGCAGAAGTCTAGAAGTAAGGTGCTACATATCAAAGGGCTTAAGTGCCAATCTCTTGAAGGCATTTTATGGTTGAAACAATGGTGGAAGTTGTTCCTGGGCAAAACTGGCACTGATTCCACAAGTGGTACCAAGAAGGAGTTGATACTGCCTAGGGCCTATTGCTCTAAGGTCATGAATGCTTTCTATGATGACCTGGGACATATGGGTCTAGAGAAGGCACTAAAGCTAGCACAAAATAGATTTTCCTAGGCCAAAACAACCACATATAGCACTGAGAAGCAGGCTAGTGTCTAGTATAGATAGATAAAGAAAAGTATCTCTAAAATGGTTCTGTGTGTTTAAGATTAGCCCCAGTAAACTTTCACAACTTATCATACTGATAGCAAGAACACAAGTCACACACTGATAGTAACTGATCACATTACACGTGTGCACAGCATAACAGAAAGGTGTCACACTTGTTAAAATATTGTGCAAGAAGTATTTTTCAGTATATGGGCTTCTGAAAGTAATCTGTTCAAAGGCATTCTAGCTTTGGCTGGCTTTAGAAAGCCCATAACCATGTCTTACCGTTGTCAGGGAGGTCCATAGCATGAATTTTTCAACCATATACGGATGGATGTTGGATACACAAAAACCAGTGCCAAAATCTCAGTGAAGTCAATATATGACTTTCCTAGAATATGCATATGTCAGAAATGAAACTGCTTGCTTTACTCTCTATGTTTTGGTATTGAAGCATGTGGCATGCCTATTTATTGATTTATGTTTTGGAGCCTCTGAAGATAGAGAGAATGCAGCCATCTACATCTCTCAAATGAGATAAAAATTGAAGGAAGCTTAGCACCTAACAATAACTTCAGCCTGGAAGAATGCTAAAAGAAACAACAATATGATGCTTGAATTCAATATCAATGCCCTCCATGAGGTGACAGCACTCTGCTGAGAACACACAAGTTAGCAGATCTATGGAAAGTACCCTAAAGGTAGTAGTGGAGACACTGGATTACTTACTTGTTTTCAAAACCCTCCAAGAAGTTTGTGGGAGCATTTCTAAGACAATCCACTCTAATCAGTTATTACCAACAGATGACTTAGAATCTTTGGTGAGCAAACTGAAACTAATAAACATTCATCTCAGAGGATTCTAAGCCCCAAAGGCCACCTTTTAATCACACAGTCTACCTGACTCAGACAATAGCTCAGAAACAGATATTTTAAGTAAAGAAGATTTTGCATGCTGTATCTTAAGAACCAATAGTAACGCTAGACAGCCTGTCTATGGTCTAAGAAGGAGGACTATAGTTCTGATGAAGAGATAGATAGATAGATAGATAGATAGACAGATAGATAGATAGATACCACATATATTTATATAGATAAACTTATTTGTATATTCAAATAATATGTATATGTATGTATTTATTAGAGTGAGAGAGGGTAGCATCCATATGGCTAATGAGATATAAATGAAATCCTTGAATTCCAAGGTGAGCCCTCTTAGGCCCTCTATAGAATAACATTGTTTTTCTTACTGAAATATGTCTAAGTTGAAATACTGTTATCTATATTGAAATCTTACAGTCCTCTTTGGGTATTCTAGTAATTCACATTAAATATTACAAAAAGAGGTGCTGTTATGGGAAACTTTCAATAACAACTGGACTAACAACATTTACCTTGTAGTGTAGATTTTCAAGTGTATAATGTTAATCTAAACGCTATTGTTCCCTTTCAGTTAGGGCAATGTGATACTTGATGATTAAAGTACTGTAAAGTACTAGGAGGTAGGAGGAAAATTCATTGTAGGGACTCAGGCACATTAAATATTAAAATCAAAAATTTCTCTTGGATGTTTGAAACGTAAACCCCTTACAAGTTCAACTCTTCCGAACCCACCGACGCCCAGTGTGGTGACAATCTCGAGGTTCTGGAATGGGGCCGAGGAAGAAAATTTGGCCACTTTCTCCTTCAGCTGAATCATCTCTAGAGACAGAGCTTTGGTCTGCCTCCAGCCAGACATGGATCTCCTATGGGGAAAAGGTAAAATTACGATTATTCTTCCTCACTAGCTAAGGATAACTATATATGAAGAGCCATCTTACCTTCACCTACAGATTTACTTCCTAGAGCTTCTGCAAAGACAATCTCATTTTTGATGCTAGATCAAGTAGGGGGAAAACTTCTAAAAACCCCAAGAAGCAGCCAAGTTTGCCTTTAAGAGCCAGTGATTTTAAAAGTGTAATCAGAAACAGATTTCCTCTGTTCATTAGAATGTCACGATTCAAAACTTCCAAGGCAACCTGAGATTTTCATAAAATCTAAAGACTTCCCATGGATAATTATAATCATTACTATATGAACCATTAAAAATCAAATGTTCAATTTGTTTCCAAATATTGCTGTTCTAAAATAGTTATTCACTTTTTCGATTAAGGTTTATTGCTGTGGGTTGGATGCCAATGAGCTGTCAGTACTAGCACTGTACAACAGGATGCAAATTGCTATTATCTTCCTTACAAAAATATGTGGGAAACTGACTGAATGTTCTCATTCTAATTCAGGCCTTCAATTTTCGGTTAGTTGTGGCTGTGTGATTTGGAAGAAATTAACTGGTGCGTGTAGGCCCAAGCATTTATTAACATTAATAGGTTTTGTCTGCTTCTGCAAAACATTTGAGGAAAGCATTTGTTTTGAAACATTCTCAGGTAAGCTCTAAAGAATTTTCCATTAAAGAAAAAAGTTTTCTGATTGCCCATCAAAGGGGCTTTATGATGTGGCTCCCATTCTACCATATTTTAAAGACCCATTGAGCCCAAAAAGGGCAGTAAAGAGGGGGAAAAATTACCTTAATCAAACAATGTGCTACAGAAATTAATCAATAAACAATCATTTATGAAAATGCCTAATATGTGCTGTTTTGCTAGGCACTGAGGGTACAAAGATAAAAGGTTAATAGTCTGTAAAATCAAATAACTTGGAGTGCAACAGCAGAAACAACATAATTGTAATATGTACAATCTAGGCTTGGGATGAAAGGGCATTGGTATCTGGGAGGATAAAGTGCCTTGAACTGAGTTTTGAGGGAATCCAAGGACTTTAAGGTGAGGGAGATAACACAGATGTGAGAAATGTCAAGTGTGTGGAAAGCAATAGGCAGAGCAGGATAGCAGGATTTAAGAGAGTGTTAAAGGGAGAGATGTGTAAGTATCCTGGAAAGATAGAAAAAAAGCCAGGTGGGACACTGATGCATTGTTGGTGGAGCTGTGAACGGATCCAACCATTCTGGAGAGCAATTTGGAGCTATGCTCAAAAAGTTCAAACTGTGCATACCCTTTGAGCCAGCAGTGTTTCTATTGGGCTTATATCCCAAAGAAATCATAAAAGAAGGAAAGGGCCCCACATGTGCAAGAATGTTTGTGGCAGCTCTTTTTGTGGTGGCTAGAAACTGGAAACTGAGTAGATGCCCATCAATTGGAGAATGGCTGAATAAATTATGGTATATGAATGTTATGGAACATTATTGCTCTGTAAGAAATGACCAACAGGACGATTTCAGAGAGGCCTGGAGAGACTTGCATGAACTGATGCTGAGTGAGATGAGCAGAACCAGGAGATGGTTGTACAGGACAACAACAGTACTATATGGGGATCAGTTCTAATGGACATGACTCTCTTCAACAATGAAATGCTTCAAACCAATTACAATTGTGCAGTGAAGAAGGCCATATACACCCAGAGAGAGGGATGTGAAATGTGGACCACAACATAACATTTTCATGTTCTCTATTGATGTTTGCTTGCATTGTATTTCCTTTATCGGATTATTCTCTCTTATAGATACGATTTCTCCTGAACAAAAAAATGATGTGTGGCAATAACTATACATATATTCGACTTAAGTATTCTAACATAATTATCATGTAGTGGATATCCTGCTATCTAGGGGAGGGGTGGGGAGTAGGGGGGAAAATTTGTAACAGAAAACTTTGTAAGGGTTAATGTTTAGTAATTACCCATACATATGTTTTGCAAATAAAAATTATTAATAATAATAATAATAAAAGCCAGGTGGTAAAGAGATTTAAATCCCAAACAGAGGAATTCAATGTTTCCACACAGGGGTACTGAAGGGCCACAAGTATCTTCTGATAGGAGTAGATGAGTGAAGCATTTAGATCTGTGCTTTCCCTTGGCAACTTTTTAGAGCATGGAGAAGCCCCAAGTAGGGAATCCAAATAGAAATATACTCCAGTAGGTCAGTGAGAGATGATAAGGTTTGAACCAGGCAGGAGTTGTGTGAGGGGAGAGAATGAGACGTGAGAAATGTTGGAGACATAGGAGTCTTTTTAGGCATATCATCAAAAGCCAAAAATAGGATAACTCATCCCATGTAAGGACAGAACAAACAAGTCTAAAGGTAAGTAAGAATTTTATCCACTCAACTTTGGCTAATGCAGATAAGCCATTTTCCAAAATAGGGTCACTTTGTCCACCTCTATTAAGAAGCACTCGACCTGACACTTTTATATTTGAAAATTTACTCCTCTGCTAATGCTCTCCTGAGATGAATAGTATTTTTGTGGCAGAGATGGCACAAGCATGAGAAAAAAAATTCCATTCTCCCTTAGTAGAATGTAAACCCCTTGAGAGCAGATATATTGCTTCATTCTTTTGTCTCACTACCATCTATCACAATGCCTGAGGGCTCATAGGGGCTTACTTAATGAATTGTTGATTGATTCATAGATATTCTCAGTCTTAGATTTCACACTGATAGAGGAGACAAGATGGCAGTCCAAGAAGACAATTTATTCTTAGGGACCTTCTTACTACAAACATCTCCAAATTTCCTGCACCATCAACAGAAAGGGCAAGTGTGGTGTCAATCACACTGTGAAGCTGGCAATAATCTTCTGAATCTATCTGGATTTTCTTTCCTATTTCTCACCTGTTATTTTCTGGCTAGACAAACATCCAGGGGACTAGGGACTAGAGGCCTCTTCTTAACCCCATAGCAACCCTGCTCAGCTTGATGGGGGCTGCCAAAAGTTGGTACCCTCCTGGGTAAAATGTCCCCACTTACTTGGCATGTCTTTTTTCATCATCACGATTCAGGTTCGCCACGTAACCCTCGAGGTACTTTTGGAGTTCTTCAAAGGTCCCAACTGTTTGACTGAATGTTCTAAAAAGGAAAATGTTCAGTCATCCTTCTTCTTATACCAATTTAAGTTCCAGAGATTTTTTAAAAGTTTATTTAAGTTACAGAACCTTAATTTTGTTTTTCTTTTGTCAGGGTTCTGGGCCTTTGTTTCCTTGGTATAGGGAAGTCTTGATGTGGAAAATCCCTCTGACAATACAGCTGTTGAAATCATCTGTAATCTGTAGTCTAGTCAATTATCTGGGGTTAAGACACTTGCTAAGGTTCACACAAGTGTGTAAAACCAGATCCTCCTGACACTAAAAATAATTTTCTATGCTATACAATCTCTCATAGAATACTAATGAAATTATACAAGGTGCCTCCAAACCATGCCATCAAAGCTTAAAACTGCACTAAGGCTTTGGAGCACTCCATAGAAATAGTTTTCTGGGTCCAAGGTTATCAAGGTTATCAATAAAAGAGTAAAGTTGCCCTCTGAATTTTTCCACCAAAGTCTAGGAGAAATGCAGTGGAACTGTTCATTCCCATCAACAAGCCTGAATTATCTATTCACTAAACATTTTGATTGTTTAGACCAATGATGTTAAAGGCTGCCAAATGAGACTTCTGTCCACTGGAAACTAAAAATGACATATTCTTCTCCCTGGCTGAAGAATATTATTCTTATCTTCATATTTCTTCTTATCCGTATCTCTGCCAATACTTCTAGAAGTCTTGATTTCATTAGGATTGGCACCCTCTACACAAGAAGGCTCCCATCCATTCCACTATCATGTCTTTAGAAGAAAACATTCAGAAGCAGCTAGATGGAACAGTGGATAGAGCACTGACCCTGGAGTCAGGAGGACCTGAGTTTAAGTCCAGCTTCAAATCCAGATACTTAACACTTTACTAGCTATGTGATACTGGGCAAGTCACTTAACTCTAATTACCTCACCGAAAGAAAGAAAGAAAGAAAGAAAGAAAGAAAGAAAGAAAGAAAGAAA